>MU089817.1:0-78905 GCA_014858505.1 Corymbia citriodora subsp. variegata
AACATCTATATCCCTTATGTTTTTCGATACTAGGTCCAAGAAATCAACAAAGTCGTGCATGCAACTCAACTTCGATGTGTTCACGAGGCTGAAAAAGGGTAAAGCACATGCAATCAATCAGTTCGAGAGGAGTATGACTCTGGGGAGCACTATGCAAGAGTTCGAGAGGGGATTTGTTTAGCATGATCAGTGAAGGAAGATAGTTGGTAGTATACTCACTGACGATGGCAGCTTCACCCCCAAAATTGTTTGTGATAAGATGCCAACGCAAGGATAACATGACTAGAATCCAACTTGTCTATTTATGTACAAAATAGTGTATATTTATTTCGGGCCAATAGTATGGTATAAATTAAAATTGCCATGTCATAATGCTGCAACAAGATCAACATGAATTCATCAACTGCGTTGGTGAAAAAGACCTTCATTAAATTAAACTAAACGAAGGTTCGGGGGATCATGCAGAATTAATACGCTGATAAATAATCAAAGACATTACTTCAAAATAATTTTGACAAAGTATATAGATAAGAGTGTAAAAGCAAAAAAGTGGTGACTTTGGATCTTAATAGACGTGAACAATACGCGGGACTACGTATAGAGACATAAACATGTTTCGGTAATAACCCTCTAACGTGGGACATTGAAAAAGGTTGAAAAGAAAAGTTACAAAGGAAAATTGAAAAGGAATAGGTTAGAAAGCTAGAAATCAAATATATCGTTTTTAACAACCATTAATGTTTGCCCTCATAATCACCCTTTTCACATGGGAAGGGAGAGGGAGAATTCAAATCCCTACATTCTTAAAAGCTAGAGTGATGATGATTTAGTTTCAGATACGGATTTTAATTTTCATGTAATATATCGAGATATGGCAAAGGTTTAAGAGTGAGGGTTAAAGTAGAAATAGAGCGGGACCAACTAAAAAAATATCATTTTTAACATTCTAAAAAGTTAAATCAAATTAGAAAAGGAAAACTGTTGAGAATTTATATAATGTCTTTAATGCGGAAGATACTTGCAGATATCAAATAAGAAATTACTATTAGAATTAACAAGATTGAGCTATGCCATTTTAACTTCGCAAAATTCTAATACTGCCATTAAAAAGAATTAAATGACTCTTTAGAAGTTATAAGTACATGCATACATACTATAAAAAAAATCCTATACGACACTTTTCTCTATTTGTTCACAAATGATAGAGAGATGAATAAATGATTATTTCGATTTATATTTATAGGTTTATAAATGTAGAAAAATATAAAGTAGAAGTGTATCTTATAAATGTTAATAAATTATGTCAATGCTATTGTGGATTAATCAGAGAAGTAAAAGTAAAGCCGAGGTTGATTTTAGGTGGCGGCTATTTTTGTTTTTTTTTTCCTGGCATTTTAACAATATCAAAATCTTAGGTGATCCACTTAGATGTTAAAAATTTGAAAATTCAATTGTACAATTTAAATAAGTTTATGAACTAACAATGAGATTATTAATTTTGGAATTAATACCATGAAAAATCTCTAACTAGTATATTTGTACAAATTTACCAAATCTAATTTTTTTGATCACCAAAAACACCAAACTTTACACTTGTGACAAATTTATCCTTAATTAGGCTCCGTTCGTTTCACGGAAAATGTTACTTTTTTGGAAAATATTTTCCAAGAAGTTATTTTCCAGGAAAACGTAATTATTTTCCAGTGTTCGGGTAAAACTTGATTTTGAAGTGGAAAATATTTTCCGCTGTTCGCTTGGGAAAATATTTTCTTTTATAAACTCTTTTTCAATAATTTTTTATTATTTTATTTTTAAAAATCGTTATTTATTATTTTTTAAAATAGATTATTAAATTATTTTTTTCTTTATTTTGTGTTCTCTCCTTCCTTGGCCGGTCGCCGGCCATGTCTCAAGCTCATCTTGCTAGCAAGGCTCGAGGCTTGCCTACCTCTGGCGAGCTTGCATGATCAGCTTACCGGCAGGGTGAGCTGAAGACAATGAGGCTCGAGCCTCGCAGATCGGCATCACGGGTTATGCAGCTTTAATTCGGAAAGTAGTTGAACTACTAGGAGGAAGAAGAAGCACAAGCTGTGCAAAAGTTGAGTGAGGGAGATCGACCAATTAGGGCAAGTGATTGACTTTGTTCTACTTTAAAAAGGAGGGATTCGATTGTTCTGAAGGGAGCAAAGAGAGGCAAGCACGGGGGCGCTGGGTTCGTGAAGCGAGAGAAGAGAGGATTATAGTTTTTTATTTTGAAAATGGGTAAATTTGGAAATAAGTTTCCGTCTTGTGATGCTCGGGCGTCACCGATCTGGCGAGCTTGACTCGCCTATTGTCGGTCACCGGCTGTTGCCGTGGCCGACGACCGGCCGAAAAAGAAAAACAGCAAAAAGAAAGATAGAAAAATAAAGAAAAATAAAAAATCTATTTTATTAAAAAAATAACAAAAAGATCGATTTTATTAAAAAATAACAAAAAAATCGATTTTATTAAAAAATAACAAAAAAATTCGAATTTATAAAAAAATAAAAAAATCTAAAAATAAAAGAAATAAGTGATGACTAATGGAGAGTGTAAGATAAGAGAGAGTGAATGTGGAAAATGTTTTCCACTTTTCAAAAGTGGAAAACATTTTCCCTCACTTTAGAAGATTTTTTTTCTTTTATGGAAAATGTTTTCTCCAATAAATTTATTTTTCATGAAACGAACGTCGGAAAATCCGGAAAATGTTTTCCTGTAAGTTATTTTCTGTGAAACGAACGGAGCCTTAGTTTTCTTTAAATTTTACTGTGATAGATGTATTAGTTTAGGATCTTTCCTTCTGTTTGTTACATTTGTATGGATTTATAATTTTTTATGATATTAATCCAATTTAGCGAAAATTAATAGAAGGTAAATTTGTTCAAATATATTAATTTGAGATTTTTTGTGATAAAAAAATTAGTTTAAGATGAAGAGAAAATTCCAATTAAGAGTTTGAAATGTCATTATTTTCTCAAATAAGGATTTGAAATAAACCTTATTTCAAATAAAGGCCTAAAGTGCAATTATTTTTTAAATAAAAACCTGAAATGAATCTTATTTTAAATAAAGGCTTGAAGTGCCATGTCAATATCAAAGAAAAGCTTAACCTCACCAAATGATTGAGATTGGCCTATGTTTTATTTTATTTTATTTGAGTTTTTAAAAGTTTTAACCTCTTTTTTTCTTTTTTGAGTTTTTTTGGAATGAAAAAATAAAAAAAAAGGAAAAAAGAGACAAAATGAAAAGAAAATAAATAAAAAGTAAATAATAAAAATTCCCTCAATCATTTAATGAGGTCGGATCTTTATTTGAGATTAATATGAAATTTCAAATCTTTATTTAAAATAATATTTATTCGAAGCATTTATTTGATAGAACGAGGACATTTCGAATTTTTATGTGGATTTAATTTTTTTTTATCATAAGTATATTAATTTAAATTTTAATGTAAAAAATTATTTATAATAAATTTATTATTGAGAATTTTTGGTAATATTAAGCCTTGATAATACGCTTTATGATCACGCGTCATCGTCTTCTATTCTGGGCGTCCGTGGGCGTCCGTTCGTCTCTCCCGCCCTCGCCGTTGCTCTGCTTCTGCTCCGCCTGTCTTCGCCGTGTCGCCTCCACTCGTCGCTGTCAAACTCCTGCCTTCGCCCCCGCAGCAGCTCCCATATTCATGCTTAACGTCGCCCGTCGCCGTGGCCACGTCACAGCAGCCGAGACGAGCTAAGCGACGCCTCCAGGTACTCCTCATTGCCTCCTCTCTCTCTCTCTACTTGGACATGCGCCGGAGGCTTTTCGCCTGTAAGGTATCGGTCAGCTGTATTTTTCTTTCAATTTTTTTCTTAACTGGAACTGTTAGTGGGGGGGCTTGTTCGTCTTTAAATATATGAAATTGATCCTTAGCATCATAGAGTGCGCTCGTGAAAAATCGAAACTTTGTTTCGGCTTATTAGAGTTGCAATTCTCGAATGTGAAGAGAAAAGGGATTCGGTTTTACCCTGCAGAAGCGAGCCCCTCGTGAGTGAATGAAGCGAGGACGCTTCGAGCATGAGTAAGGGGGGAAAATGAGAGCGTCGTTATTGAACGGCAACAGTTCAGGTCTTTTTCTTAGAAGCATCTTCGGCGGTGGCAATTCCCTTGCTTTAGGAGGCGTTTGGAGTCCTCTTAAGGTGCAAAACCCGACTAAGACAGCAGGGCTCTTGAGTTGCAAATTGATGTTGATGAATTTGCCGGTGGTGCGAGTGAAGGAGAAGATTGATTTGATGGAGAAGGAGAAGATGATCTTTGATAGGCTTCCTGCCACCGTTCGCCCTTTTGATCTCCCTACCCAGCTGCAGGTCGCTGGTGGTTCGTTCTGTGATAAGATTGGTGTATTTGTTAGCGCAATAGGGTGTTTGCTTCGATATGCCTTTAAGTTCTTTTGTGGTACTAATTGTGTATAAGCTTGTTGTTTTGTGCTTCTTTTGAGATATTTTTCTCCAATTACATGTTTGATTATATCTAATTCAAGTTCTTACTTTTCCCTCCCTATAGTACTTGTATTTTCTTTGTTTGACTGGAGTTTTTGTTTCTTTGGTGTGTGAATTAAAAAATGCATTACTTTTGGTATTACTTATTAAGTTTTATTTCTACAATCAGTAGGAACATCAACTAATCGAGGTCTTTATTGTTGTGGTTCTTTGGTTGTTAAGGTACTGGGATTGAGACTGCATTCTTTTGACTATTTAGTCATTGGGCGTTATTATTTGCAGGGGGGTTAACTTTTTGGCGATGTAAGTAATAAATCTTTGAGTTTAAGGATGGGAATGGTTGATTTGACAGTCTTTTTAAAATAGATTTAGTATTACAACTTTCGACATTAATGTGAATGTCATAGTTTCGAAGGCTGTTTTTGGGAAAAATAGGCATCTGCTAGTTTTTCCAGCAATTGCTTAGGCAGTCAGCACTATTAGCCAGTGAAGTAAGATGTTTTCCTAATTCACATGAAGAATACCTAAATACAAAACAAAAATAAGATGTGCTCTTTCAAAGAGTCTACAATAGCCTATTTCCCATGATTACTCGCCGCTTTTGGTGGTTTATTACTCTCAGCCGCTGCCATCTTGGGCCAGTTAGGTGCCCTTACATGTCACGTGATATTAGTGACTGACATTTTCACAGGTGAATTTACTTCTATGAAGAGTTAGCATTCCCTTGGCACCGCATGTATGAGTTACTCTCTTATGTATATGCACACATTCACATTATATATGCTACTGATTACTAAATTTGCATTCCCATATCATCATTGTAACCTGTTATTGGGTGGTGAGGCCCCTTGGTTACAACCCTCAAGAAATAGGAGCTTTCCCAACCTTCGACAAGGTGCTAGGGTAATTATTTGAGTAGAGGATGATCATATGTTCCTAGAAAGCCCCCAAGATGCTTTCAAATTGTTATAAATGATTTATTGTCTGTCATTTATAGCAAATTTCTTGTCAGAATCATTTATCATTTTAAAGCTGGAATTGATTTGTAGAGAAAGGGTACAATTATTTCACTTGAATCGATGTAAATGACATTGTGAAATTGGTGGATTTATTGTGTTAAACCTATTCTTTGAAGAAGATCATGAACAGACTCACGTTTTCTCATCTTTACAGCTTCTAGGGAAAGATTGTTATGAGATCGATATTGCTCTTGACGACATGTTGGGTAGTACATTCGTTGATAAGGTTACCCATAATTGGCGTCAACAGGGGTAGAGGGATAAGGTCTGGCTGTTATCCCAAGGTACATTGAGCTTCATGCTTGCCTTTTGCCTTCAAATATTATCTTTTCATATTTTAATTTATGAATGTATGATTTGACACGAAGTTTATGTGTGAGGGTTGGTCATTGTTTATTCTGCCCCAGAAGTTTGTAAAGTGAGCGGTGGTTATTTGTTTGTTGTGCACTCCATGTCTTACATAGTGATTTCTTCATTGCTGAAAAGGAATGACTTAGAAAGGAGTGTTCACTAGAGTATAAATAAAAAGGGAATAGGTCCACAATACTTAGTCAAATAACTAAGACCTCGGGATCAAGCGATGCCAGCTGAAAGTGCGAAGGAAGAGGATTAAAAGAGTGTTTTGAAGGCTTGGAGATTGCTGTTTTGAAGATAAAAGACTATTGATTCTTCATGATAAAACTGTTTCTTTTACTTCATGAAATTTGAGGTGCTAGACATTTTATAGACAGTGGATTCTATATCTTGAATGTGATCTATAGGGTTGGCACGCATGTTGTTTAGGTTGTGCAAGACCCTTGTAGCTTTTATCAATTTTCACTGGAAACAATCCATTTCTATCTGTGTGGTGACACTGCTTTTCACCGACCTCAAAGCACAACCTGAAAACTATTAAGTAAATCAAATAAGTCAAAGAAGGGTTCCAATTGCCAATCTTGTACACATCTTACAAAATCTATATCCCTCCAAAGAAAGACTGTCATCAGAAGTTGATCACCTCATGATTTGTAAGGCAGTTTCCCAAGAAATAAAGACACTCTTTTTAGGGAATCTACACTTACATATCAATATTAATTGGCCCTCTTAAATATGTTTCCTAGGGCTTTGAATATGGTTTAAGTGTAGAACAAATGGTTCACTTTAAGTGGAATAAGGATTGCTTGCAGGATGGAGACATCTTTTGAGAATACCCCTTTTCTGCTCCATCGTTTGCCCCTTGATTTTTATTTTTAACTTGTCAGTTGTAGCTGATAGTGGACATAATCTGCTCTTCCGGGAAGTATATATTGCTCGAAACTTACTGCCTGTTGATCATTTAATGCCAATTAACTAGATGACAATTAAAGACAAATTGCTGGTTGTTTTGATTTTCTGCTCAGCTGGCAAGAAGTCATGGAGTGTACAGTCTTTCATAACTTTATTTGGATATCCATTTTTTAAGCTAATAAAGAGGTTTAGCACCGCATGCCTCTAATGAGTTTGTGAAATTTGTATGTTAATGAAGTTGGATTCTGAAGACTATAATCCACTCTTTATTTTAGACATGACTGGACATCCAGGTAACAGTTGCATCTTTATATGTTTAAAATATGACATTTGTTTACTTCAATCTGCTTCTGTACTTCAAACAGTTTGCTACTCTTATTTGTATCATTCCTCTCTATATTGGTCCAGTTGTTTGATGACCAAAATTTTATCTGATAGCATGTTTTACAATATCAATGCCAGTTCAATTGAAGATTTATCTGGGAGAAGTTAGAATAGATTTTTTGACTTGATTTGTGAGACCTCTTTGGGGAATTATACTATATTAATTCTTCTACTTTTTTAATCTTTGTTCACTGTACAGGGATTGAAGATCTTAAATCAGGAAGAATTCTGACACCTCTAGCCCCAAAGGAAACGTTTCTGGATGATCCTCTGCGTGTTCTTTGTGCTGTTCGCTTTGGTGCTGTTTTATTTACATTTTGTTGAGCTTTTGTTTCTCGTGTTTATTTAGTTATGGATATTCTTATTCAGTATACCTGCAACCATTCATAATGTGACCCATTGCTATTTGTTTTTTAGTAGAACAAATGGACGTATTATGTATAAAAACATGGGAAGTTTTATTGTATCTTTGTCAATGCCATAGCTTGTTGCCTTTGGATGAGTCGCCTAAAATTGTGTTAAGAGCTGCATGTGACAGTCTGAATACACGTGAATGCTCTGAATGCTCTTCCTTCTATTCTTGCCAATGCCATAGCTTGTTGCTTTTGGACTAGTTGCATGAAATTGTGTTAAGAGTTGCACATGACAGTCTAAATACACATGCATGCACCAAATGCCGTCCTCCTTCTATTCACATCCTTTTTCTGTACAAATGGATGTATTAGGTGGGTAAACATGTGACTGCATAGGTAGGTAAAAGGTTTTAATCAAGAAAGTTATGATCGCATGAAAGATGTACCTACAATAGAGAGTGCTAGAACCACGAGCCTACCATTTGTACTTTATGTATAATTCTTTTCTTTCAAAGACTCTTGGATCCTCTTGCATCCTCGCAATCCCTGAACTAGGAATGCTTAATGATTTTATTCTTAGATGAGCTTTGTAAGCCTTCCATATTCACTGCTCATCCTACAACGAAGCTTTCTTTCTTTTCATTCTTCTGCCATGTAATGCGGATGCTCATTTTTCTTTAATTTGTACAAGAGTTTTGCAAGATCAAAAAGGAGCTTTCTGCTACTTTATTTATTGTCTGGTCATCTTTGTGCCTCCATGTTCATAATCTTGTGTTCATTTCAGGCGCAGGGTTCAGATTTACGTTTGATGAAGAGCTGAAGAGAGCTGCCACATCAAATGATGTCAAAGATGCACTTGGAGCTAAAATCAGTAAAGAGCGCATTAGAACGGAAGCATGAGTCTCTAACATTCCTCTGTTGGCTGCTTTATCTCATATAGTTGTTTTTTGGTGGAAGTTCTTCTACATGTGGCCTTTATCTTTTCTCTCAACGTCTGTATATGGTTTGTATTTTCCGTTTGAATGTCACTTCTCATTGATGAGATGGGATCAAAGTTTTTCCTCTTCTTCGGTATGGCAGGTTGACCTGATGATGTCAGGCGATGAACCAGTTGCAATTGTTTTGGGTTGTCTTCAGTCTACCTCATGAACATGAACCGACATAGCCAGAAGAGTGCGATCGGTTGGTTTGTTGGATTGGGTTCACACCTATAATGTTGAAAACCGATGATTTAGGACCCACGAAGTGACAATGAATTAGTTGAGAAGTAAACCATAAACGCAGAAGCTAGCGACGATTTTGTAACTAAGGGTGGATTTGTTTTATGAAAAACTCAATGATAAAGGAAAATCATGAAAATAGTTAGTTTTCTTTAATTGGTAATGTATGATTGAAAATATTTTTTGATATTTGGACCTTATTAGAAAATGATTTTAATTTCATGATTTTATCTCAGTAATTATTTTTTTTTGATATTTTATGTTTTTATTTCGATTTTTTAATTAATTCGAATTTTTTCCCCATTTTCCTTTCTTCTTCTCCAGCTCACGTCTCCTTCCTTGCATGCCATATTATGTTCCTCCACCACTATTGGCCTGCGACAGCCACAGGTAAGCTTTGCTTTGCAAGGATCAAATGAGCCACTTTACTAGCCATGGTAGAGTCGGACCTCGCTTGGATGTGGTGAGCCTCAAGCTTGCTAGCATTTGGTCAAGCTCGAGCACGCCTTGATCTGGCGAGCTGCGAGCTCATTGACTATGGCAAAGTTGGAGCTCGCTAGTCTTGGTTGAGCTTGGGCTTGCCTAGATTTGGCAAGCCTTGGCTAAGCCTTGACGAAGCTCAAGCCAGCTTAGATCGGCCAAGCCGTAGGCTCGTTTGCCTTAGGCAAGTCGTGAGCACGCCGACCACGATGGGGCTCAAGCTTGCTTGGATTAGTTGAGTCGCGAGCTTGTTGGCCTTGATGGAGCTTAGGTTGGCGAGTTCCCTGGCCGCATCTTAGCTTATCATTGCCAACGAAGTAAGAAGGGGAAGAAGGAGCAAGAAAAGAAAAAGAAAAGAAAAGAAAAAATAATAATAAAAAAATTCGAAAATACTAAAAAATAATTAAAAGTTGATTTTTAAATTTTTTTTATAAGAATAAACTTTTCATCAACCAACACCTTAGGACTAAGACAACCTTCTAAAAACGTTTTTCGATTGTTTTATAGGGGAAATAGTTATCCTAAATTTAAGTTTTGTTGTAAAAACACTTTTCTTTGATTAGGAAAACATTTTCTGTTAACTCATTTTCCTAAATGAACCAAACGTTGGAAAATGAGGAAAACGTTTTTCTCGAAAATATTTTCCGCGTAACAAACGCACCCAAGTCAATGTGAAATCACCGAAAAATATAAATGAAAAATAATGAACAATCCAAAGATTTATGTGATTTAGTTCATGTGTTGACACCTACATCCATTTGAAGGAGTCTAGTAGCAAAAATATACTATAATCAAAGTTACGATTGCTCAACACACTCAAGTGTTTCCTGGGCCTAAATTAAACTCAATCCCAAGGTATTAATAAATAAACAACTCAATTTGGATGTAGAAAACTGACGGCACAAATTACATGCTTTGCTTGTGACCAAATAAGAGCACTTTTTGAAACCGCTGAAAATCAAGGACGTTGTCCGGTCTTGATTTCCTTTCTTCGCGGCACGGCTTTCTAGGAAGTCACTGCGCAGCCGTGAAATCCTCCATTTTGTTTTGCATCTACAACTCTGAAGGAACACAAGTATGTTTTTTGACGTATGTGTGTGAGCCCCTTTATTTGGTTCGGCCAATCTGTAGTACTTTTAAAGTCAACTCTTTTAGTCTGGGTTAAACTTGCATATTTTTCGAGCCGGCTCAGGTTCTTCCGTGTAAAAAGGTGTCTGATCAATGTAAACGCATATGCTTTTCAAGGTCTTCATTTCCTATATAGTTCAATCTGGAAGTGACTTTGCTTGCAACTTGTTAGGACAAGGAATCCGGTCACAATGGAAAAGCATATGGCGATTATGTTCCTGTCTTTTTATCCCCAGCTCACATTAGGTATGAGTTCAGTGATGCAAACCAACCATATAGATCGGCTTGCTTTAATATACTTCAAAGACAGTGTGGATGAGGACCCTCTCGAAGTTTTGAGCTTATGGAATGACTCTTCTCATCACTGTCAAGGTGTCGTATGCGGTGGACGGTCTTCTATTGCCTCATTTTCTAACAAGCCTTGTCCTACCAAACAAGAACTTTTGCGGTGAAATTTCACAAACCATTGGCCACTTGCTTCACCTTCACCTTCTCCATCTTGGCAACAACTCTTTCGCTGGAGAAATGCCCACTAATCTTTCTCAGTGCTTGTTGACACTTAAATTTTGGCGATTTGTTTTAGCATTTATTAACTACATTGGAAAATTAGAAATTAGTTTCTAATCTCTTAACAAAAATTTCTTTCATTAAAATTGCATTGCATATAAACATTAGGAGCATTTGCATCACTAATTTTAAAAATTAATTCAAAAAAAAGGAAAAAAAAAAAGAAGAAGAGAAAAATTGGAAAAAACATTGTGGGTCCGGGCCAGGATTGGGCCTGCCCGGCCCCTTTCTTTTCTTCCTTTCCACCCTGCACGGGCTTGGTCCATTCTTCTTCTTTCCTCTTCTCTTCCTTTCCCGGCCCGGCCCGTCAGCCTTCTTCCTTGCTTGTTGCCTCTCCACGCGCGGTCTTCTGCAGAACTCAGAACAGAAAAGCAGCAACAGCAGCAAAGCAACAACAGCAAGTCAGCAGAGAGAAGCAGAGCAGAAGCAGCAGCAGGTCAACAGCAAAAAGTGAGCAGAAGCAGCAGAAAGTCAGCAGTGGTAGCAGAGCAGAAAGAGCAGCAAATCAGTAGCAGAAAAGAGAACAAGGCAGGGGGAGGGGGAGAAAAAAGGAAGGGAGCTCGAGAGAGACCGAGAGGGAGACGAATGGAGAGAGAGACTGGAGACGAGAGAGAGTGAACCAAAGGGAGAATGCGAGTTCGAGGGAGCGGTTAGCCGTCGCCGGAGGACCGCCCGCCGCCGTTGTCCGCCGCAGCCCTTCCCCGAACCAGGTAAGTTCGGCTTCGTTCTTGCTCCGTTTTAGGCGCACCGGGCCGGAGCTCGCAGCCGTTCGGCTCGCGCAAGTTCCGGCCCTCGTCGCTCTTGCATTTCGTTCCCACGCACCTTGTATGTCACATCCGTAGACCCCTAAAGCGCGTTCGAGGCTCGGTTGAGCCGGAAACCTTTGATTTTGATAGTGTCCGTTAACTGTTCGATGAAATGCCTCAATGAAAAATTCGAACTCAATCTTCGACCGGAGCTCGGCTCCTGGTTTTTCTATGTTGCTAGGTAATACACTGATGTTGCGCACTGCTTTAGGTGTTTTCTTGGCTTTTTTTTAGTGGGTTATCTCGAGCTAGGTGCTTCGGTCTAGCCGTGTGGGCCTCGCCGGCGTCGATCCGGCGACTTTCGAATGCCTGCCAGCTAGTGGCCGGCAGAGCTCGGCGTCGGTCGGACGGAACGACCGACGCCGGATGATGAAATGGTGACCCCCAAAAGCCGGCGCGGGCTCGTCGCGCGCGGAGGTGGCCCCCGGCGAAGAAAAGAAAGGGGCTGCGTGAGGACGTGCATGGGGGAGGAAAGGCGTGCGTGCAGGAAGGAGAAATCTGCAGGAGAAAAAGACAAAAAGCGGGGAATAAAAAAAGATTAAAGAATGAAAAACAAATAAAAAAATAGAAAAATCAGAAAAAGCAAAGAAAAGGCCGAAAGAAAATCAAGCAAGGAGATGGGCTGCGCCTTGGGCCCGCGAGCGTTGGGCTGGGTTTGTCGCGGGCCGAGAGCAGAAATTGGAAATGGGCTGTTTCTATAAAAGAATTTTCGTGGACCTTATTTTGGTTTTTTTTCGAGTGGGCTTTGGGGTCGGCCCAATTTCGTTTAACCGACCAAGACCAATAGGGTCCGGGTCAGTTTAGTAGGGCCGGGTCTCTTGACCCGGTCCGAATTATTTTTCATAATTTTTTTTTTAAAAACATTCAGAAAATATAAAAACATTAAAAAAATTGAAAAAACCATAAAAAATTTCTGAATTTCAGAAAATTCATGGAAAATTCAGAACCCTGAAAATTTATAAAAAAATTTCAAAATTTTTTTTAATTTAAAAAAAAATCAAAAAATATTAAAATATTGAAAATTCCAAAAAAAAAAAATTCAAAAATCCCCAAAAATTCCGAGATTGTTTTAGAGTTCCCTAAAAAGCTCTAAAATAATTCTTGGACCATTTTCTCTCTAAAAAAATGTCGAAAAACCATCGGTTTAAAATTGTGCTTAAAAGTGAACAAGCCCTTACGATTTTGCCTTAAGGTTAATTATTCTTGGATACAATAGTCCTTGATAGCACGCTTAGGATGCGATGATTATGGTTTCCCCCTTAGTTTAATTAAGATTTATTTTCGTCTGCAATTTATTTAATGCTTTCTTTAATTGCTGGTTGCTATTTTGATGATTGCGCACTCGCATGATCACCTCATATGTTAGTGGTTAATTTTAAAATCAATCCAAACTGCCTGACAAAAGTCCTTTTTGAAATGAACAAGATTAGGTACCGAAATGGCACTAATTGGTTAATTAGTGTAATCAAGTCCCCGACCCTAGAATCTCTGGTTACGTAGAAAGTAAGACCCACTCCCATGCCTCGCTTGGTTTCTAGCCGACCCCAATAGGCTAGTGGCGACTCCTTATTTGAAGATTTTCATGAACACCCAACATCGCGCGGGGTATGGGCTTGGGAGAGCCCATGTCTAATGAGGGTCCTGGACTCACCCTTTGGACAATACCCCTAAACCTATTTATTTGGATATTCCTTTCCCCCATCCGGGACGGAAAAAATAGGTCGCGACAGTGCTCAAACCTTGAGATTTTGTATCTCATCGATAACCAACTTGTGGGCAAGATTCCTAATGGTCTCGGCTCTCTGTCAAAGCTTCGACTTTGTGGTTTGATGATTTTTCATTTGTCGTTTAACCAACTAACCGGCGAGATCCCTCCAGTAATCTTCAACATCACTGGCATTTATTATTTCAGCGTCGATAACAATCTGTTGAGAGGGAGCATTCCCCCTTATGTTGGCGATACTCTCCCATCTCTCACTGATCTTTATTTTGAGAGCAATTCGTTTACTGGCGTTATACCTCCGTCCTTATCGAATGCCTCCGGCCTTCAGTACATCTACTTTAACAATAACATTTTTCATGGACCGATGCCCGCAAATCTTGGAAGGCTAAAAGCTCTTAAAGAAATGTTACTTAGTTCTAACCAGTTGCGAGATGACTTCAGTTTCATCACTTCATTGACTAAATGTTCCAGGCTGGAAAAACTTGGGGTGGACCTCAATTTCTTGAAGGTTCGTTGCCGCATTCCATTGGCAATCTTTCCAACAGCGCTAGATTAATTTCTATCTCGGGCAACCCAATGTACGGAACCATTCTCCAGGTATTGGCAATCTCTTCAACCTGTCCTATCTTGACTTAACAAACAATTCACTTGGTGGTCAGGTTCTTCGTCTGTTGGAGCACTCTATAACTTGCACGAATTGTACTTAAGCAGAAGCATGTTAACAGGAGAGATCCCATAATCAATCGGCAATTTTACGTTATTGAACCGCCTTTACCTATCGTTCAAAGACTTCTATGGGGAAATATTGCAGTCTTGGTAACTGCAAGTAACTGATCGAGCTTGAGCTTTTGAACAATAATCTAAGTGCTTTAATCCCAGGAGAGGTTCCTAGTCTTTCTACCATTTTGATTATCCTTAGCTTGGCGCATAACTGAGTGGATCTCTTCAGTCTCAAGTTGGGTCCTTGGCCAATCTTGTCGAACTCAATCTGTCTTACAATAAGCTAACAGGACCAATTCCTAACTCCATCAACAAGTGCTTGCTACTGGAGCGGCTTAACTTAGCAGTCAATTCCTTTCATGATGAAATACCTCCAGTTTTAGGCACATTATGGGGCTTACAAGAGTCGATGTTTCCCATAATGACTTCTCTGGTGAAATCCTGAGCTTTCTCGTTTGATTTACGGATCTAAAGTACTTGAATCTATCTGTAAACAAGTTTGAAGCAGAAGTTCCGAAGCAAGGAGTATTTCTAAGTGCTAGTGTTGTGTCTGTCTTTGAGAATAGGAATCTCTTTTGAGGTATCGCAGAACTAAACCTTCCTTCTTGCAAATCTAATACCTCAAAACCATTTTGAACCAAAAAGTTATAGTATTGGTGGCCATCTTGTCAGGCTTCATTTTGTCTTTTCCTGTTTATCATTTGGTACGGTAGAAAGAAGTTGAAAAAGAATGCTTTTCAATTGAATTGTCGTTTGGACACCAATTTTCGGGGGTCTCTTATGGGAGCTCTTTAGAGCCATAGATGGATTCTTTGAGAATACTGTGATTGGTAAAGAGAGATATGAGACTGTCTACAAAGGAGCTACACAAGAAGGCGGAGCGGTGGCAGTTGAAGTGCTGAACTTGGGCCATAGAGGTGATTCAAAGAGCTTCGTCTCGGATTGTCAAACCTTGGGGGCCGTAAACACTGAAATCTCGTGAAGATAATGAACGTGTGCTCAAGCATGAACTATCAAGGCAACAATTTCAAAGCTCTATTATACGAATACATGGCTAATGGGAGCTTAGAGAATTGGATACACCAAGGAAATGAAGAAGACATTGAGCATGAATGTGAACGTCAACGTGAACATGGAAGATCAGGACATTTGGGACTAATGCAAAGGTTAGACATTGCCATTGACATAACTTCTGCAATCAAGTATCTTCACGAGGATTTCAGCCCAAAGATTATACACAGAGATTTGAAGCCGAGTAACGTCCTTTTGGACAATGAGATGACCGGGCGAGTTGGGGATTTCGGACTGGTGAAGATCAGCTCCGCCGCGACAACCGAGGCCATGGACATTAATAACCACAGCAGCTCAATGGCTGTAAAGGGTTCTTTAGGCTATGTCCCTCCGGGGAAGAAAATTTTCTCATTAATTGTCTAAGTTTTATTTGTATTTTCATTGCATATTGCTTGATATATACTTATATTGGAGTATGGCATGGGGGACATGGTATCGAGACAAGGCGATGTGTACAGTTGTGGTATTCTTTCATTGGAAATGTTCACTAGGAGGAAAGCCACGGAAGAGGCTTTCAAGGACCATTTGAATCTCCACACCTCTGTGAAGGTGGCTCTGACAGACCGAGTGATGGAGATTGTCAAACTTGGCCATTTTTAATGGAGAAAACTACAATAATATTGAGAGGATGAGAGACCACGTCGCCTCCATCCTAAGCACTGGAGTTGCTTGTTCAATGGAGTCGCTGCGGGACTGGATGGACATGGCTGAAGCACTCAAGGAACTGCATAAGATCAGGGCTAGGCATGGATCCGAGTAGAGGATTGGTTGAAGCAAGTTCAGTGCAGACACTTGGACTATTCTTAGGATTAATTTAGCTTTGAACAAGAAAAATTCGGATGGTTCAATATAAGTACCCTATCGCCATCTCTTTCCCTCCCCCGCTTCTCTACTATCTCACTATTGTCTTTATCTGAATTTTTTTGTTTCTAATTTTTCCTCTGGAAGTCCATCTCTAATAAATTTTTTGTAATTCTATTAATCTTTTAAGTTTTTTAAGATTAGATGATGAGTGTGCTGCATGTCTTTCATCACAAAAAGAGTCTTATTTGACGACTGACCCGGTGATATCATACCATCAGTATCATAAAATTATCAAATTATCATGAGATCCCATTAGATTTGATGAAATTAAAATTGACTATGTAATTTTGCTTATATGCCTGGGTAAATAGTTTGTCAATTAAAGAAGATGGCATTGAAGCGTTTGGAGTGATGGAATTCATAATGTTGTATCTGTTTAATGTATCAATATTCCAGATCAACTGTAAATTACAAAGGCATCAAGTTTTCTTCTAATCGAATCTGTAAGCTCTGGGAAGAACAAAATGAGAATCAAATCAGAGTGCCATACCTTTTTGGGAAAGGATTATCATCGCTGCCATTCTACTTCTGGGGACGAGCATGTCCTTCTAGGACAGTTAGCTGTCCATTACAAGAGTATTAGATGGCTGAAATGTGAATCCTCCAAGCAGAGTGTTATTTCTAGCATGCGTGGTGATGCCATTCTGTTTTGAGCGGAGGGAAAAAGTCTACGAGCTGAAGTAATTTTGACCTGGAAACCCCGCCACGCTGCCGGCCACATACTTCTCACTTCGGTGTGGTTTCACAGAATTCTGTTTAGGATTTTAGTCATTTGACAATGGTATTGGATTGGAAGATAGGTATACTATAGGTGCAACATTCTGGACAGCGTTGGACAAAGTACAGCCTCCCTTCCCTAGGATAAATGGGAGTTTCTCCTCCATGCTTTCCTTTTGGTAGAACCTATCACTCCAGCACCTAAGGAAGGCCCACTATTCATGTCATCCCAATATACATGTCGTAACAACAGAAAATTTGTTAGTTTGTCTCTTCTTGTCCACTGGCAAAGAAGTTTTGGAAAGTGAACCAAGTGCAGAACCCAAAATTCAGTTAGAATTTTCATGAAGTCCCATTTCTAGATTAACACGGTTATTTTCTGGTTAATATTCATCTTGAAGTGAAGAAGATTGCACCTTAGGTCGAGCAACAACCCTATATGCTTCTTGTGAGCAAGTATTGCATCATTGGCAAAAGGATGTTGAACCAGTTACCTAATCCTCAGTCCCAACCACTCCTAACCTATTCGGTACACTAGACATTCTTGCGTTTGGGTGATGTTTCCAAAATCTCAGATATCGCAGAAAAGCTGTCTGGAACTCTTATATTACCAAAAGCTTTAAGAGGGTGGATCATTGAATGATCTTGAATTGGGTGGCACAGTGGCATAAGGCCCTTGAGCCAACCCACTGAACTTATAGAGTCTTGAATGTTTTCGACCAATAGATTTGTGATTACTGGGTGTTGTCAAAGAAATGTCATATGGACTGGGTCTGAGATTGCACTATGCCTGTGGTCAAGTTAAAATATCCATGTATGTGATCTTGAATTCACCTTGGGTCAATCTTGTGGATAGAGGTCCTAGTGGTTTAGGTTGCCTTCACTGTGAGCTATTCTTTGGTTCAGTTTCCAATTGAGTTGCTTCTTTTCTTTGTTTGGTCGAGTGTTACTCATGAACCATAGCAGTCCGAGATAAAGATTTTTTCATCGACTTGGTCTTTTTATTGGTCCTGTCCAATAAGAATGCTATTGGCTAGGCTCTTTTACTGAAGCGTGGCAAATGGACATTGCAATGAAGCTTGAAAAATAAGCACATGGAAGCTGTCCCTTGAAGCTTGTTTTTTCGGTTCAGCTCCAATTTTGCACAATTGCAGCTTAACAATTTTCTTGGAAATCCTCATTCGTATCCTATTTTTAGGTAACGCAGTGGCTGTCCTTGCTCTTTTTAGTTTGCTTTTGTCCATAAAAACTATAGAGCGTCCTCTTTGTGCCTGCTAAACTCTGGTCCCATTTATCTATATGTGCATATATCGATTAGAATGCTGATATGTGACCCTCGAAACAGAGACTAGGCAGTCTAGCTATTGCAAATTGTGTTTCCCTATTGCTCGCGACTCTTTTCTCATGAAATGTTCGACTTATATCTTTTTTTTTACTTTGCCATGTTGTTGTCATATTTAGGTTCTCCAATAAATGGCGAGAGGAAGCAACCCTACTGTCTAGACATTTGTTATGGAATAGGAAACAGTTATTCCTGAAATCCTCATGTTTAACTGCATCAATTTCTATGGCGGATAATTTTTATTCCTGGTCAGTTGGATGGTTCATGCTTCTACACATATAGATTCTTCATCTCCGGTTCGTGTCACTGTTTGTCTTGATCGTTTTTGGTTTTTGGTAATAATCACTCTACTTAAATTATTTCACTGGCACAGCCCAGAATTATTTCACTGGCACAGCCCAGGATGAACTTAAAATGCTTAGACATGAATTAATTTCTTTAATTATCCCGATTGATATCTGCTTCTATGAAATTGGTTTTACATGCTGCTGCTTTAATTGAGAGCTTCTTCTCTCACTGAACATGCTAATATCAGAGGTGCGATGGGATCTACTACGTGCACACATGGATCTGAAGGCTGGACAAAGGAGATGAGACTGAGAAGATATCTTCATCAGTGATCATGCAAAGGAGGATGCCCAGTCAACCTATGCTGGATCACTTTTCCATAGTGGTCAAAATTACCACGTGCCTTCTTATAAGGACAATGCGAGCGATCATCTTGTCAATCCCTCTCGAGTCTCTTCTTTATTCCCTCTCTGTTAACTTATGATCCCTTAATTGTATTTAATCTTTGGTTTTGCACCCCCAGGAGACGCTGGTGTATTGGTCTTCCTCTCATTGCCTTCTTCAAAGGAACAAACTCGCAAGAAAGCTCCTCAATTTGCTGCCTCACCATTCATTTGGCAAGTGCTTAAATAATGTCGGTGGTCTCGACAAGGCACTTTCTTTCTATCCCGAGCGTGCCAACTATGCCAGTGTCACTCCGAAATGGTGGGACTTGCATTGTGCCGTGTTTCATTATAAGTTTGTTCTTGCAATCAAGAACACTTGGACGGAGAGTTATGTGATGGAGAAGCTATTTTATGTTCTGGATTCCAGGGCGGTCCCCATCTATTTTTGTGCCCCCAACGTCATGGACTTTGTCCCTCTGCATTCGATCATAGACAGAACAAGTTTAGCTCCATGGAGGAATTGGCAACTTTTTCTCCAACACGCGTCCATGCCGAGATGCAATGTATTCTCCTCAAAGGGTTGTACAATCAAACCATGCAAATATGCTTTTATGAGTTGATGGTGCGAAACAATTGAGAGGATTTCATTTTTTTACTGGGCCCATTTTTTTCCACTAAGCAGTGGTCTTCTTTTGGGTTCACATTTCTCAAAGAGCAATTCACACGAGACGAGAGACCTGTGCTGGGCATCCCCATTCGTTCTTCGTCTCTCTTCTGTTTCTAAAGCAAGATCCGATTTGCCATATGTTAATTCGCCAAATCGATAGCTCTTCCCTTTTCCGAGCAGTTCCTTTGGGTTCACCTTTTCTCAAGGAGCAATTCACACCTATAACGTTGAAAACCGATTATAAGACTCATGAAGTGAAAAGATATCAAATGAAAAGTAAACCTTTGTTGTAAAATTAACGAACGCCAAAACTATTAAGGATCTTATAATTAAGTCAATGCGAAATCATTGAACAAATAAATGAGGAATAATAATTATCCCAAAGACTTACGGAATTCAGTCTGAGTGTCAGTACCTATATTCACAAGAAGTGCCAACAACAAAAATCTATCATAATAAAAAAAAAAAAAATCAAAATTTCAAATCGCTCAATAAGCTTGAGTGTTTCTCATGCACAAATTAAACCCAAACCCAAGGTATTATTAAATAAACAACTCATTTTGAATGTAAAAGAACTCAAAGCACAAGTTACACGCTTTGACCGTGACCAAATAGGAGCTCTTTTTAAAACGGCCGAAAATTAAGGACCCTGTCCATTCTTGATTTCCTTTCTTCGCGGCATGGCTTTCCGGTTGTTGTGAATATAAAATTAGACAAGTATGTGTATGCCCCTTTCTTTGGTTCGGCCAATCTTTTTCCAATCAGGTGGGCTTCGCCGTGTAAGAAGGTGTCTTGATCAATGGAAAAGCATTTGCTTTTGATAGGAAAAATTGTCCAAAAAATCTTAAACTTATTATACTTTTATCAATTTAGCTTTAAACTTTTCAATTTTGCTAATTGAGTCTTAAAACTTTTTCACTTTTTGTCAATTAAGTTTATTCGGTCAATTATGACCAGAATTTGCTAACTTGGATGCCGGCCGTCTTATGTGGCATGTCGGTGCTGACGTGGAGAAAATTTATATATCTTTTAAATATTTTAATTTTTTTCTTTTTTTCTTTTTTTTCCCTCTCTCTTCTTCCTTGGCTAGTCGCCCAACCTCTAGCACTAGCTAGAGGCAACGTTTGGCGAGGGTTAGCCTCAAAGACCTCAGGCAATCCAATTGCCTATCCCGTGCATATCTTACGAGTTCTATATCTCTCCAAAGAAAGACTGTCATCAGAAATTCATCATCTCAAAATTAGGAGAGCAGCCTCCCAAGAGATATCGACACTGGCAAAATCTTTTTCATATCGAGATTAATTGGCCCTCTTACATCTATTTCTCCATTCGAAACATGATTGAGTGTAGAACAAATGGTTCACTTTAAGTGGAATAAGGAGTGTGTGAAGGATGAAGTATGCATTTTTGGAGAATACCCCTATTCTGACAATCTTGTTTAGCTGGTTGCCTTTGGACTGGTTGCATGAAATTGGGTTAAGAGTTGCGTGTGACAGTTTGAATACACATTGCATGCACTCAATGCTGTCTTCCTTCTGTTCAAATCATTTTTCTGTACAAATGGATGTATTACGTGGGTAAACACGTGATGCATAGTTAGGTAAAAGGTTTTAATCAAGAAAGTAATGATCGAATGAAAGATATACCTACAATAGAGTGTGCTAGAACCATGAGCCTACCGTTTATACTTTATGCGTGATTCTTTTCTTTCGAAGACTCTTGGTTCCTCTTGCATCCACACAATCCCTGAATTGGGAATGCTTAATGATTTTATCCTGAGATGAACTCTGTAAACCTTGTGTTTTCGCAGCTCATCCTACAAAGAAGCTGCCCTTTTTCTTTTTCTTTTTTATAATACTTCTGTCATGTAATGTGGATGCTCATTTTTCTTTAATTTGTACAAGATTTTTGCGAGATCAAAAGGGAGCTTTTTGCTACTTTATCTATTGTCTGGTCATCTTCGTGCCTCCATGTTTATAATCTTGTGTTCTTTACAGGCGCAAGGCTCAGATTTACGCCATATGAAGAGCTGAATAGAGGTTCCGCAACCAGTGATGTCAAAGATGCACCTGAAGCTAAAATTAATAAGAGCGCATTGGAACAGAGGCATGCGTCTCTAACATTCCTCTATTGGCTGCTTTATCCCGTAGAAACGTTTTTTGGTGGAAGTTCTTCCTGTACATATGGCCTTTATCTTTTCTCTCAACATCTGTATATGATTTGTATTTTCCGTTTGAATGTTACTTCTCATTGATGAGAGGGGATCAATGTTTTTCCCCTTCTTTGGTATGGCAGGTTGATCTGATGATAGCATGCAATGAATCAAGTAAAGCTATTGCTTACATCTATGAGTTGCAATTGTTTTGGGTTATCTTAATCTACCTCATGAAGATGAACCGACATTGCCAAAAGAGTGTGATGGGTTGGTTTGTTGGAATGGGTTCACAACTGACCATTTATCAAATATTAATTCACACCTATAATGTTGAAAACCGATGGTTTAGGACTCATGAAGTGACTATATCAGGTGTGAAGTAAATCTTGTTGTAAAATTAACGAATGCGAAAGCTAATTAGGATTTTGTAATTAATTCAATGTGAAATCACTGAAAAAATACACAAGGAATAATAAAGAATGCAAAAATTTAAGTGATTCAATTTGAGTGTCGATACCTACGTTCAAGGAAGGAGTCAATGGCAAATATTTATTATTATCGGAGAATTAGAATTAGAATTACTCAATACGCTTGAGTGTTACCATGCTTAAATTAAACTCAAGCCCAAGGTATTAATAAATAAACAACTCGAGTTGAATGTAAAAAACTCAACACAAAATACACGCTTTGCCCACGACCATAGAGGAGGTCTCTTTGAAACGGCCGAAAATCAAGGACCTCGCCCATTCTAGATTCCTTTCTCCGCGGCACGGCTTTCCAAGAAGTGACTGTGCAGCCCTCAAATCCTCCATTTTGCTGCGTGGCTACAACTCTAAAAGAACGCAAGTATGTGTGTTTTGATGCACGTGCGAGTGCCCCTTTCTTTGGTTCCGCCAATCTGCATGACTCTAAGGGTCCAACTCCTGGTTTGGGTTAGACTTCCGTATTTATTTAATCGGGTCAAGGTTCGCCGTGTACAAAGATATCTTTTGATAAATGGAAAAGCATATGCTTTTAAGGCCTTTATTTCTTATTTAGTTTTATTTAGAAGAGACTTTGCTCGCAACTTGTTAGAACACAGAATTCACTCATAATGAAAAAGCATATGGCGATTATGTTCCTGTTTTTCTATGCCCAGCTTTCATTATGGACGAGTCCAACGATGCAAATCAACCAGACGGATCAGCTTGCTTTAATCTACTTCAAACACAGTGTGGATGAGGATCCGCACGGAATCCTGAGCTCGTGGAATGACTCTTCTCATCACTGTAAGTGGCAGAGTGTTGTATGCAATGGATGGCATCTCGAAAGGGTTGTGTCTCTCGACCTGAGTTCGAAAGGCTTGGGCGGTCTTCTATCGCCTCATGTCGGAAACCTCTCTTTCTTGAGAAGCCTTTTCCTACACAACAACAGCTTTCGTGGTGCAATTCCACAAAGTGTTGGTCACTTGTTTCACCTTCGCCGTCTCTATCTTAGTAACAACTCTTTCGATGGACAAATACCCACCAACCTTTCTCAATGCTCAAACCTTGAGAATTTGAATCTCATCGATAACCAACTTGTGGGCAAAATTCCTGATGATCTCAGCTCTTTGTCAAAGCTTCAACTTTTAGGTTTGGCTAAAAACTGTCTCACAGGATCTATTCCTCATTCTATTGGAAATCTCTCTCAACTTTTCACTCTTTCTATCGCATTAAATTGTTTGCAAGGAGAGATTCCCGAGACATTTTCCAAGCTTCGTGGTTTGAAGTTTGTTCAATTGGCGTTTAACCAACTGACCGGCGAGATCCCGCTGGCAATATTCAACATCTCCAGCATATTCTATTTCTTCACCAGTGGCAATCAGCTGAGAGGTAGCATCCCCCCAGATGTCGGCAATACTCTTCCTTTTCTCACTAATCTTGATTTAAGTAACAATTTGTTTACTGGTGTTGTACCTCCGTCCTTATCAAATGCCTCCAACCTTCAGCACATCCACTTTGACAATAACAGTTTTCACGGACCGATCCCCGCAAATCTTGGAAGGCTAAAAGCTCTTCAAGTAATGTACCTTTCTTTTAACCAGTTACGAGATGACTGCAGTTTCATTACCTCATTGACTAATTGTTCAGCGCTGGAAATTATTGGGGTGGACCACAATTTTCTTGAAGGTCTGTTGCCCGATTCCATTGGCAATCTTTCAAATAGCGTCAGAGCAATTGATATGTCGTACAACCCAATGTCCGGAACCATTCCTCCTGGTATCGGCAATCTCTTCAACCTGTCATTTCTTGCCTTATCAAACAATTCGCTTGGCGGTCATGTTCCTTCTTCTATTGGAGCACTCCATAACTTGCGTGAATTGTACTTATCCAATAACATGCTAACGGGAGAGATCCCATCGTCGATTGGCAACTTGACGCTATTGAATCGTTTTTACCTGATGTTCAATGACTTCTACGGGGAAATACCACAGAGTCTAGGTAACTGCAAACAGCTAATAGAGCTTGAGTTTCGGAACAACAATCTTAGTGGTTCAATCCCAAAGGAGGTTCTTAATCTTTCCACCATTTCAATTATCTTCAGCTTGGCACATAATAAGTTGAGCGGATCTCTTCCGTATCAAGTTGGGTCCTTGGCCAATCTCATCGAACTAGATCTATCTTACAATAAGCTGATAGGACCAATTCCTAACTCCATCAGCAAGTGCTTGCTATTGGAGAGGCTCAGCTTAGCAGTCAATTCCTTTCAAGGTGAAATTCCTCCTGCTTTAGGCACATTACGGGGCTTACAAGAGTTGGATGTTTCCCATAATGACTTCTCTGGAAAAATCCCGAGCTTTCTCGCTCAACTTACAGATCTAGAGTACTTGAATCTATCTTTAAACAAGCTCGAAGGAGAAGTTCCAAAGCAAGGAGTATTTCTCAATTCTAGTGCAGTGTTCGTCTTTGAGAATAGGAATCTTTGTGGAGGTATTGCAGAACTAAACCTTCCTTCTTGCAAATCGAGTACCTCTAAACCATTTTGGACCAAAAAAGCTAGAGTAATCGCCATAGTGGCGGCCATCTTGTTATGCTTCATTATGTGTTTTTGCTTGTTTATCATTTGGTACCAGAGAAAGAAGTCGAAAAAAATTACCTCCTCAAATGAATTGCCATTTGAACACCAATTTTCAAGGGTCTCTTATGGGGAGCTCTTTAGAACTACAGATGGATTCTCTAAGAGCAATGTGATTGGTAAAGGGAGATATGGTACTGTCTATAAAGGAACTACACATGAAGGTGGCTGTGTGGCGGTTAAGGTGCTCAACTTGGGCCATAGAGGTACTTCGAAGAGCTTTGTCTCAGAATGTCGAACCTTAGGAGCTATAAGACATCGAAATCTCATGAAGATACTGAACGTGTGCTCAAGTGTGGACTATCACGGCAATGATTTCAAAGCTCTATTATACGAATACATGGCCAATGAGAGCTTAGAGAATTGGATACACCATGAAAACGAAGAAATTGAGCATGAACATGAACATGGAAAACTAAGACATTTGGGACTAATGCAAAGGTTAGACATTGCCATTGACATAGCTTCCGCGATCAATTATTTGCATGAGGATTGCAACCCAAAGATTGTACATGGAGATTTGAAGCCAAGCAATGTCCTTCTAGACAATAAGATGACGGGGCAAGTTGGGGATTTTGGGTTGGCAAAAATCATCTCTTCAGCGACAGCAGAGGCCGTGGACATTGATAGCTGCAGTAGCTCAAGGGTAGTAAGGGGTTCCATAGGCTATGTCCCTCCTGGTAAGAAAATTTTCTCATTAATTGTTTAATTTTTATTTGTGTTGGCCTTGAAATGAAATTTGGATTTTCATTGCATGTTGCATGATGTACACAATTTTAGAGTATGGCATGGGAGACATGGTATCTACACAAGGCGATGTATACAGCTATGGCATTCTTTTATTGGAAATGTTCACTGGGAGGAGACCCATGGAAGAGGCTTTCAAGGACTATTTGAATCTCCACACCTTTGTCAAGGTGGCTCTACCAGACCAAGTGATGGGGATCGTGGACCTGGCCATTTTTAACAGAGAAAGTGAGAGTGAAATTGAGAGGATGATAGACTGCTTCGCCTCTATCCTAAGGATTGGAGTCGCGTGTTCAATGGAGTCGCCACAGGAACGGATGGACGTGTCCAAAGCACTCAAGGAACTTCATAAAATCAGGGCAAGGTACGGAGCCGAGTAGTGGCTTCGTTGAAGCGAGAGTTCAGCAGCAGACACTTAAACTAGACTTTGTCTTAGGATTAATTTAGCTTTAAAGATGAAAAGTTCGGATGGTTCTATTGTCCATCTTGGTTTTAACTCTTTTCCACTGAGGCCGAAGCCAAACTCATGTATTAGTTCAATATATGTAATCTGTCTCCATCTCTTTCTTCCCCCATCCCCATCCCCCCGGCCGCCCTCTTATTTACGATCTCACTATTTTCTTTATCTGAATTTTCTGTTCCTAATTTTTTCTTTGGAGGTCCACTTCAATAAATTTTGAGAAAATTATCCAAAAAATCTTAAATATTTTCAGTTCACTAAATATTTTAAATGGATTCTAAACATTTTCACATTTTATCAATACTGATGTGGATAACTTTTAATAAATTTTTGACATTTTTTCCTTTTCTCCTTTTCTTTCGTTATTTTTTCTTCCATTCTTCCTCTAAACAATTGTCAAGCCTCAATGATTAGCAAATGCGAGGGCCGGTGAGGTCAACCTCATTGACCTCTAGCGAAACTCATCCCTATTGGCCACTGGTGAGGTGAAGCTTGACCTAGTTGTCATGGGGTAGGCTCGGCTTCGCCATGGCTAGGCAAGCTCAACTTCACCATCATTGGGCGAGGCTCAACCTCTTTGGCCCGGTGATGGGGAGGCTTGCTGGATGTGGCAAGGGTTGAGCCTTGCTAGTGACATAGTGAGGTCGACCTCGCCAAGGGTGGGTGAGGCTTGCCCTTAATAATTGCCAGCGAGGGTGAGATTCACCAAAGAATGATGAGGTTGACCTCACTAGCACTAGCCCCTAGCCAGTCGTCAAGGCCCATTAGGAAAATATGAATAGAAAAAAGAAATAGAAAAGAAATCCAAAGAAAATATTCAAATATTGGTAAGAATTGTCAATGTCAATGCAAGTCACATCACATAGAACGATCAATGCTCAAGTCAGTAAATTCCAATCAAAATTGACCGGATGAACTTAATTGACAAAATGTTAAAATGTGTAAGACTCAATTGATATAAATAATTAAAAGATTTAAAATTGAATTGACGAAAATACAATAAATTTAATGAGAGATTCCAACATCTGTATACCTCATGTTTGATACTAGGTCCAAGGAAACAACAAAGTCATGCACGCGGCTCAAGTTTGGTGTGTTCTTGAGGTTGAAGAAGGGTAAGCATGCGCAACCGATAAGTTCGAGAGAAGTATAACTCGAGGGGTTGCAGAAGAGTTCGAGAGTAGATTTGTTCTCCATGACCAATGAAGGAAGATGATTGATAATGTACAAATCGGCGAGGGCAACTTCACCCTAAAATTGTTTACAATAAGATGTCGCCAACACTAGCAAAAATGTAAAATGCGCATATGCTTGCGCTCGGCACTACCGTCTTGCTGAAATGTATTTAGATATGATCAATGAACCAAAGTATGTTAGTATGCTCCATCAAGATCAACAAGAATTCATTAAACAAGCGGACGTAATAAGACCTTCATTAAATTAAATTAAATGGAGAATCAGGCGTTGTGTAGAATTAATACGCTAATAAATAATCAAAGATATTATTTCAGAAAATTTTTCACAAATTGTATAGATAAGAGTACAAAATAATTTGGTAATGTGGATCTTTATAGTCAGTGAACATACGCGGAACAACATATAAAGACAGACATATTTTGGTAATAATTTTCTAATGACTAACTTTTCATCGAACCTCAAAGAAGGTTGAAAAAAAAAGTCAAAAGGGGAAATTAAAAAGAATAGTTTAGAAAAATAGCAATAAAAAATTTCTTTTTTAACATTCTACAAAGTTAAATCCAATTAAAAAAGGAAGGCCGTTGAGAATTTTAATAATTTCTGTAATGAGAAAAATACCTGTAGATATCAAATAAGAAATTATTATTAGAATTAAAAAAAATTGAGCTATGCCATTTTAACTCCACAATCTTCTGTTACTGTCATTAAATTGAATTAAATGACTCTTTGGAAGTTACAAGTACATGCATACATATTATACAAAAAATTTAATTTGTTAATAAATAAAAAAAATAATTTAATAATAAATTTATCACGTAAGTCCTAAATTTCATTATCGCTTCGTCATCCTGCAGAAGAGCCTCTTCGTCTCTGAGTGCGTCTGCCTGTCTCCCCGTCCCTTGCCGTTGCGCTTCTGCTCAGCCTATCGTCGCCGTGTCGCCTCCACTCGTCGCTGTCTAACTCCTGTCTCCGCCTCCGAAGCAGCTCCCATATTCATGCTTAACGTCTCCCGTCGCCCCGCCCACCTCACAGCAGCCGAGCCGAGCTAAGCGAGGACGTTTCCAGCATGAGTAGGGGGGGTTGGGATGAGAGCGTCGTTATTGAACGGCAACAGTTCAGGTCTTTTTCTTGAAAGCATTGTCGTTAGCGGCAATTCCCTTGCTTTAGGAGGCGTTTGGAGTCCTCTTAAGGCTCGAAACCCGACCAAACCAGCAGGGATCTTGAGTTGAAAATCAATGTCGACTAATTCGCCGGTGGTGCGAATGAAGGAGAAGATCTATTTGACGGAGAAGGAGAAGATGATCTTTGATAGGCTTCTCGCCGCAGTTCGCCATTTTGATCTCCCTACCCAGCTGCAGGTCGCTGGTGGCTGGGTTCGTGGATAAGGTTGGTGTATTTGCTAGTGCAGTAGGGTGTTCGCTTCGATGTGCGTTTTAAGTTCTTTTGCAGTACTAATAATGTAAAAGCATGTTGTTTTGTGTTTTCTCTTCGTTTGATTGGGGTTCTTGTTTCTTTGGGGTGCGAATTTTAGAAATTGCAGTACTTTTTGTTATTACTTATGGAGTTTTGTTTCTACGATCAGTAGGAACATCAACTAATTGAGGTCTTTATCATTGTGGTTCTATTGTTTGTTAAGGTACTGGGATTGAGACTGCATTGTTTTGACTATTTAGTCATTGGGCGTCATTTTTTGTAGGGAATAACTCTATGGTGATGTACGTAATAAATCATCAAGTTTAGGAATGCGAATGGTTGATTTAACAGTTTTTTTTCAAATAGGTTTAGTATTTCAAGTTACAACAATAATGTGTGAACTTCACAATTTCAAAGGCTGCTTTTTGTGAATAGTAGGTATCTGCTAGTTTTTTTTGGCAATTGCTTCAGCTGTCATTACTATTAGCCAGTGAAATAAGACGTTTTCGTAAGCCACATGAAACATACTTAAATACAAAAGAAAAACAAGAAGATGTTCTCTTTTAAAAAGTCTACAATTGCCTATATTCCATGGTTATTTGCTGCTTTCGGTGGTTTTTGGTGCCCCTAGGTGTCACTTAATATTAGAGACCGATAATTAGACAGGTGAATTTACTTCTATGGAGAGTTAGGATTCCCTTGGCTCCACATTTATGAGTTCATTTTTGAGCTACTCTCTTATGTATACACACACATTCACATTATATATGCTACTGATTACTAACTTTTCATTCCAATATCATCACTATAACCTGTTATTGGGTGGTGATGCCCCTTTGCCGCAACCCTCATTAAATAGGACCTTTTCCAACCTTATACAAGGTGCCAGGGTATTATTTAAGTAGAGAATGATTATGCATTCTTAGAAAGCCCCCAGGATGCTTTCAGACTGTTATAAATGATTTAATGTCTGTCATTTTTAGCAAAATTTTTTGCTCAGAATCATTTATCAAGTTCAAGCTAGAATGATTTGAAGAGAAATGATAGAATTATTGTACTTGAATCGATGTAAATGGCATTGTGAAAAATACTGGATTTATTGTGTTAAACCTATTCTTTGAAAAGATGATGAACAAACTCACGTTATCTTATCTTTGCAGCTTCTAGGGAAAGAGTGTTATGATATTTTGCACTTGATGACATTTTGGGTAGTACATTCGGAATAAGGTTAACCTATATTTGACATCAACACGAGAGGAGGCACGTGGTCTGGCTGCTATCCCAAGGTACATTGAGCTTTGTACTTGCCTTTTGCCTTCAAATATTAGCTTTCCATTTTTTAATGCGAACGTATTATTTGACTTGACGTTTATGTGTGAGTGTTGGTCATTTGTTTATTCTGCACCGGAATTTTATAATGTGAGTGGTGGATATTTGTTTACTGTGCACTCTATTTCTTACATAGTGATTTCTTTGTCACTGAAAAGTAGAAAGACTTGAAAGGAGTGTTCACTAGAGTATAAAATAAAGAGGAATAGGTCCATAATACCTAGTCAAATAACTAAAACCTTGGGACGAAGCAATGCTAGCTAAGTGCAAAGGAAGAGGATTAAAAAAGTGTTTTAAAGGCTTTGAGATTGCTGCCATGAAGATGCAGGACTCTTGATTCTTCATGATTAACTGTTTCTTTTACTTCACGAAATTTGAAGTGCTAGACATTTTTATGCAGTGGATGCTACATCTTGAATGTGATCTATGTGTTAGGGTTGGGACGAATGTGGTTTAGGTTGTGCCAGACCCTGGTAGCTTTTAGCAAGTTTCACTGGAAACAGTCCATTTCTATCTGTGTGGTCACACTGCTTTTCACTGACCTCAAAGCCCAACCCAAAAACTATTAAGTAAATCGAATAAGTCAAATCTATATCCCTCCAAAAAAGACTCTCGTCAGAAGTCCATCACCTCATGATTAGTAAAGTAGTCTCCCAAGAGACAAAACCACTCTGGAGGGAATCGACACTTGAAAAATCTTTTCATATTGAGATTAATTGGTCTTCTTATGTTTATTTGTCCAAGGGCTTCAAATATGATTAAGTGAAGAACAAATGGTTCACTTTAAGTGGAGTAAGGAGTATGTGCTGGATGATGTATGTGCATTTAAGAATACCCCTTTTCTGCTCCCTCTTTTGGCTCTTGAATTTTATTTTTTGGTCTTATTATCTGGTAGGTCTATTGTCTTCATGAGCTCTGTAGAAGGGCTTTTCTTTTTCGCTCCTGTAGTTCTCTCTTAACTTGTTTTTGTTTGTTAGTTATGAAATATGGCTTTGTCGGCATAGTTGAATTTAAAACTTCTTATACATGAAGATTTGCCCATATTGTCTGATAGAATTAGGTTGTGGTATATTATTGTGGCAGATGCTGTCTCCATTCTAATTGGGTATTTGTAGACATTTTTTATATAAATTTAGTTTTGCAGCAACCAAGACCAGTCAAAACATCTGGAAACAGTGAGGATGCGCCTCTATGATGTATGGATAGATTTTGTGAACTTAAGGTCTATAAAAAGTACAGTAAGAATAGCCGCATTCCCACCCAGATTCTTTGCAGTAGTACAGCTGTTAATTCATCTGTTGTATGTTTTCTTTCCACCTGTATCTTATTATCTTGTTTAGTCAGGGCTTACTAGATGGTATCATTACCAGTAAATAGCAAAAATAGTTTTTAGCTCTTTTGTGAACTTTTTCTAGGGAAAGAAAGACAAGCAAATTAATTAGGTGGTATCAATAGGGCAGCCACTTGCATGCTTCATGGTGGTACTTGTACTTAGGGAATGCAAGTGTGCTGACAAGTATGTAGCTCACAATCAACAGTAAAGTGACTTGAATTCTGACAATCACATGTCTATACTTGAATAGTCTTGGTCCAGGAACTTTCTTCTGAACTATTTTTCTTTCTGTTGCTAAATTCACTTGGTAGACTTGTTGAACAAACGTTATTTTCTTGTAAGTGCCTAGTGTATCATCATAGATAAGAGGGCCTAAGAATCATCAAGAAAGCTAGATGCAATGAGCTCAAGGCCTTTTAAGTTTTGTGTCCATGGCCATTCATTTGTGACATTAACACAGTGTTTTCTCTTAGATTGTTAATGCTTGGAGCATATTTTTGTTTAATTTATGTCTTTGTCCTCTCTCTCCATACATTGGTGCTTCCGATGTGATTGCCCTTTTGTCCATCTATTTATGACCTGAAAACCTGAAAATATTGCTAGTTTCTTGGTTGTTACTTTTTTGAATGATCGTTCAATTTGACTTCTCTTACAGGATTTTGGCACTGCAGAAGAGGATGCTTGCAGAAGGGATTTAACTATAAACAGGTGTGGCTTCTGCTTTATGTAACTGATAAATTGCTCTTGAATCAAAATGTTAGTTGCATCAGATTCTGTTATCTCAAAACAATTCATTGTTTAGTTTTGGGCGGTATTTGATCTAACACCTGTTAGTGAAATATATTTGAACGTATCAAATCATTCTATCACTCTATAATTGATACATAACAAAATTTTCTGTCATCCTATCCAACCTTATTTGTGGTTACTAATAGTGGACATAGTCTGCTCTTCCGTGAAGTATATGTAGCTTGAAACTTACTGCCTGTTGATCATCTAATGCCAATTAACTAGATGACAGTTAAAGAGGAATTGCTGGTCGTTTTGATTTCCTGGTGAGCTGGCAAGAAGTCATGGAATGTACAGTTTTCATATTATTTGGATACTTTTTTTTTTTTAATTAATAAAGTGGTTTAGCACCACATGCCTTTCCTTAATTTGTGAAATTTGTATGTTAATGAAATTGGATTCTGAAAACTGTAATCCACTCTGTATTTTAGACATGATTGGACATCCAGATAACAGTTGCTTCTTTATATGTTTAAAATTTGAAGTTTGTTTACTTCAATCTGCTTTTGTGCTTCAAACAGCTTGCTACTCTTATTGGTATCATTCCTCTCTCTATTGGTCCAGTTGTTTGATGACCTAAATTTTTATTTGACAGCATGTTTTACAATATCAACACCAGCTCAGTTGACAATTTAACTGGGAGAGGTTAGAATAGATATTTTTGACCTGATTTTCTTTTTATGATACCTTTTTGGGGAATTATACTATATTGGTTCTGCTTTTTGAATTTTTGTTCAATGTACAGGGATTGACGATCTTAAATGGGGAAAAATTGTGACACATCTTGCCCCAAAGGAAACATTTCCGGATGATCCTCTGCGTGTTCTTCGTGCTGTTTGCTTTGGTACAGTTTTATTACATTTTGTTGAGCTTTTGTTCCTTGTGTTTATTTAGTTCTGGATAGTCTTGTTCAGTGTGCCTGAGAACACTTATAATGCGACCCATTGCTATTTGTTTTTTAGTAGAACAAATGGATGTATTATGTATAAAAACATGGGAAGTTTTATTATATCTTTGTCAATGCCATTGCTTGTTGCCTTTGGACTAGTTGCCTTATAAACATGGGAAAATTTATTATATCTTCATCAATGCCATAGCTTGTTTCCTTTGGACTAGTTGCCTGAAATTATGTTAATAGCTGCATGTGACATTCTGAATACGCATGAATGCACCGAATGCTCTTCCTTCTATACTGGTCAATGCCATAGCTTGTTGCCTTTGGACTAGTCGCATGAAATTGGGTTCAGAGTTGCATGTGACAGTCTAAGTACACATGCATGCGCCAAATGCTGTCCTTTTCCTATTCACATCGTTTTTCTGTACAAATGGATGTATTAGGTGGTTGAACATGCGACTGCATAGGTAGGTAAAAAGGTTTTAATCAAGAAATTAATGATCGCATGAAAGATATACCTATGATGGAGAGTGCTAGAACCACAAGCCTACCGTTTGTACTTTATGGATGAGATATACCTATGATGGAGAGTGCTAGAACCACAAGCCTACCATTTGTACTTTATGGATGATTCTTTTCTTTCGAAGACTCTTGGATCCTTTTGCGTCCTCACAATTCCTGAATTGGGAATGCTTAATGATTTTATTATTAGACGAGCTTTGTAAACCTTGCGTTTTCACAGCACCTCCTGCAAAGAAGCTTTCTTGTTTTTTTTTTTTTTTCCATTCTTTGCCATGTAATGTGGATGCTCATTTTTCTTTAATTTGTACAAGAGTTTTGCAAGATCAAAAAGGAGCTTTCTGCTACTTTATCTATTGTCTGGTCATCTTTGTGCCTCCATGTTCATAATCTTGTGTTCCTTTCAGGCGCAAGGTTCAGATTTACGTTGGATGAAGAGCTGAAGAGAGTTGCCTCATCCAATGGTGTCAAAGATGCACTTGCAGCTAAAATCAGTAGAGAGCGCCTTAGAACATAAGCATGTGTCGCTAACATTGCTCTATTGGCTGCTTTATCTCGTACAATTGTTTTTTGGTGGAAGTTCTTGTACATGTGGCCTTTATCTTTTCTCTCAACATCTGTATATGATTTGTATTTTCCGTTTGAATGTTACTTCTCATCGATGAGATGGGATCAAAGTTTTTCCTCTTCTTCGGTATGGTAGGTTGATCTGATGATGCCAGGCGATGAACCAGTTAAAAGGTATTGCTTACATCTATGAGTTGCTTGTTTTGGGTTGTCTTCAATCTACCGCATGAACATGAACCAACATTGCCAGAAGAGTGCAATAGTTTTGGTTTGTTGGATTGGGTTCACAGCTGACCATTTCTGAAGGAGTAATATGTGGAAAACCGATGGTTTAGGACCCACGAAGTGACAATCTATGAGGTAAGAAGGTATATTAACAAACGCGAAAGTTAATTATGATTTTGTAATTAAGTTACTGTGAATTTACCAAAAAAAAAAAAGGAACAATAAAGGAACTAAGGATTTGTGTGATGCACTTCGAGTGTTGGTATTTACATCAACGGGAAGAGTTAGCAACAAAAATCTATTATAATTAGAGAATTGGAATTACAATTGCTTAATACTCTTAAGTGTTTCCCATGCCTAACTTAAACTGAAACCCAAGGCATTAATGTATAAACAACTCATTGTGGATGTAAACTCACGGCACAAATTGCACACTTTGCCCACCAAAAAATTGCTCTCTTTGTAACGGCCGAAAATCATGGACCTCATACGTTCTTGATTTCCTTTCTTTGCGGCACGTCTTTCTAGGAAGTCATTGTGCAGCCGTCCAATCCTCCATTTTATCGTGCGGCTACAACTCTGAAGGAATCCAAGTATGTTTTTTGACATAAAGAATGTGTGCCCCTTTTTTTGGCTGTGTCGCCATGGCCCGCGGCTGACGGCTCTTGGTATGGCTGGGTGAAGATCGATGACCCTCACGCCAACGGATGACGGCCTTTGGCCTGGCGACCCTCATCAGATCTAGGGGAGGGTCATAAACTAATCCCCAAATCTAGGCAAAGGCCTGCGGGTCCTCGCCGCTAGTCGACCAGGGTCTTCGGCCACTGGTTAAGCCCCGACGATCCCGGCCGAATCTCACCCCATTGTTGCCGGCCCTTCCCGACAATGGTGGAGGTGACGGCCCTCATCCGATCCCTCACTGCCTTCCTTCCTTTTTATTTAATAAATAAAATTGATTTTTGGGGTTTTTTCTGATATGATTTTTTTTTGCCATGTGGACTAGGGGTGAGCGGTTCCAGGTTCCTTACAGGTTCCGCTTGGAACCTGGAACCTACCCTCGGGTACAGGTTCCTCAATTTTTGGAACCTGGAACCTACCCGTCGACATCTGGAACCTAGAACCTACCCTCTTACAGGTTCCGGTTCTGGTTCCAGGGTCCAACAGGTTCTTTTTTTTCTTTTTTTTCATTTAAGTAGAGCCGGTTCTGATTCTGAAAAAAGAAGAACCGGGAACCAGAACCTCCCTCCCTAGAATCGGGAACCGTGATCATCCCTTTCAACATAGTTTTTATAATGATAACGACACAATTTCTATGAAAATCTCCCTAAGTCATAAAACAAGGCAGTGCCGCAGTAAGAAGAATTGAAGAAGTTAGGCATGCCGCGTGAATCTAGGGAGAGAGGGAAGAGATTAGGGTTAGAAACTTAGAATTAGGGATTTTTTTGGGAAAGATAAGGGGGAGGTGTAGACCGGTTCCGGTTTCGGTTCCGGTTCCGGTTCTATGAGGAATCGGGAACCGGAACCGGTCTCCCTAGAACCGGGAACCGAACCGGACCCTCCGGTTCGGTTCTCCGGTTCCCGGTTCTACCCGGGAACCGCGCTCACCCCTAATGTGGACAATTTTAAAAAAAATTGCCATGTTAGCAAATTGCTAGAAAATGACACATGTATATTTTGGTCGGGATTTTTTGCTGTTGGCACTTAACTGATCCAGTTTGCTCCGATTTTGACATTTAAGTGTACTTTTTGCAACTTTTGACATTTAAGTGTCCCATGTTGCAAGTTTTAGCACTCTTAAAGTTTGCACCTCGTTATCATGCAAAGGACGATGTCCACTCAACCTATGCTGGATCACTTTTCCACAATGGTCGAAATTACCACGTCTTCTTCTAAGGACAATGTGAGCAATTATCTCGTCAATCCCTCTGGAGTCTCATCTTGATTCCCTCCCTATTAACTTATGATCCCTTTATTGTATTAAATCTCTGGTTTTGCACCCTAGGAGATGCTGGTTTATTGGTCTTCCTCTCGTTGCCTTCCTCAAAGAGACGAACTCGCAAGAAGGCTCTGAATTTGCTGCCTCACCATTCAATTGGCAAGTGCTTAAATAATGTCGGTGGTCTTGACAAGGCACTTTCTTTCTATCTTGAGCATGCCAACGAGGCCAGTGTCACTCTGAAATGGTGGGACCATTTGTACTGCACCATGTCTCATTATAAGTTTGTTCTTGCAATCAAGGACAATTGGATGAAAAGTTACGGGATGAAGAAGCCGTTTTATAATCTGGATTCTGGGGCGATCCCCATCTATTTTGGTGCCCCCAACGTCACAGACTTTGTCCCTTTATATTCGATCATAGACGGAACAAGTTTAGCTCCATGGAGGGATTGGCAACTTTTTCTCTAACACGCGTCTATGCGGAGATGCAATGTATTCTCCTCAAAGGGTTGTACAATCATACCATGTAAATATGCTTTTATGGGTTGATTATGGGTCGATGGTGCGAAACGATTGAGAGGATTTCATATTTTTACTGGGCCCAATTTTTTCCACTAAGCAGCGGTCTTCTTTTGGGTTCACATTTCTCAAAGAGCAATTCACACGAGACAAAAGACCCGTGCTGGGCATCCCCCATCCTTTCTTCGTCTCCTCTTCTTTTTCTAAAGCAATATCCGATTTGCCATGAGTTAATTCGCCAAATCGATAGCTCTTCCCTTTTCCAAGCACTTCCTTTGGGTTCGCCCTTTTTCAAGGAGCAATTCACGCCTGTAATGTTGAAAACCGATGGTAGGACCCACGAAGTGATAATATATCAAAAGGAAAGTAAACCTTTGCTTAAAAATTAACCAACGCGAAAATAATAAGGATCTTACAATTAAGTCAATGCAAAATCACCTAACAAATAAATGAGGAATAATAAATGACCCCAAAGACTTATGGAATTCAGTCTGACCGTCGGTATCTATATTCACAAGGAGTGCCAACACCAAAAATCTACAATAATCATAAAATCGAAATTACAAATCTCTCGACAAGCTTGAGTGTTTCCCATGCATAAATTAAACCCAAATCTAAGGTATTAATAAATAAACAACTCATTTTGGATGTAAAAAACTCAAAGCACAAGTTACACGCTTTGACTGCGACCAAATAGGAGCTCTCTTTGAAACGGCCGAAAATTAAGGATCTCATCCATTCTTGATTTCCTTTCTTCGCGGCATGACTTTCCAGTCGTTGTGAATATAAAATTAGACAAGTATGCGTATGCCCCTTTCTTTGGTTCGGCCAATCTGTAGTCCTTTTCAAAGTCCAACTCTTGGTCTGGGCTAAACTTGGACAATCGGGTGGGATTTCGCCGTGTAAGAAGGTGTCATAAGGCATACGCTTTTGAAGGGAAAATTGTCCAAAAAGTCCTAAATCTATTGTATTTTTATCAATTTAGTCTTAAATCTTTCAATTTTACTAATTGAGTCTTAAACCTTTTCACTATTTGCCAATTGAGTCTATCTAGTCAATTTTGGCTAGAATTCGCTAATGTTGACATTGGTCATCTTATGTGGTACGTCGGTGCTGACGTCGACAATTTTTTTTTTAAATATTTTAAATATTTTAACTTTTTTCTTTTTTTTCTTTTTTTCCCCTCTCTTTTTCCTTTGCTAGTCGCCTAGCCTTTGACAACTAGCCAGAGGCAACGTTTGACAAGGGTCGGTCTCGTCGGCCTCAGGCGATCCAATTGCCTATCCCATGCATATCTTATGAACTCTATATCTCTCCAAAGAAAGACTGTCATTAGAAATTCATCATCTCAAAATTAGCAAAGTAGCCTCCCAAGAGATAAAGATACTTGCAAAATCTTTTCCATATCGAGATTAATTGGCCCTCTTACATTTATTTCTCCAAGGGCTTCGAAATATGATTAAGTGAAGAATGAATGGTTCACTTTAAGTGGAATAAGGAGTGCGTGCAGGATTATGTACTTTCGCGAATGCCCCTATTCTGACAATCTTGTTTAGCTCGTTGCCTTTGGACTGCTTGCATGAAATTGTGTTAAGAGTTGCGCGACAGTTTGAATACACATTGCATGCACTGATGCTGTCTTCCTTCTGTTCAAATCCTTTTTCTGTACAAATGGATGTATTACGTGGGCAAACACGTGACTGCATAGGTAGGTAAAAGGTTTTAATCAAGAAAGTAATGATCGCATGAATGATATACCTACGATAGAGTGTGCTAGAACCACGAGCCTACCGTTTGTCCTTTATGAATGATTCTCTTCTTTCGAAGACTCTTCGTTCCTCTTGCATCCTCACAATCCCTGAATTGGGAATGCTTAATGATTTTATTCTGAGATGAAATTTATAAACCTTGCGTTTTCGCAGGTCATCCTACAAAGAAGCTTCCTTTTTTCTTTTTCATGCTTCTGCCATGTAATGTGGATGCTCATTTTTCTTTCATTTGTACAAGAGTTTTGCGAGATCAAAAAGGAGCTTTTTGCTACTTTATCTATTGTCTGGTCATCTTTGTGCCTCCACGTTTATAATTTTGTGTTCTTTACAGGCGCAAGGCTCAGATTTACGCCATATGAAGAGAGGTTCCGCAACCAGTGATGCCAAAGATGCACCTGCAGCTAAAATCAATAAAGAGGGCATTGGAACAGAAGCATGCGTCTCTAACAGTCCTCTATTGGCTGCTTTATCCCGTATAAATGTTTTTTGGTGGAAGTTCTTCTTGTACATGTGACCTTTATCTTTTCTCTCAACATTTGTAAATGATTTGTATATTCCGTTTGAATGTTACTTCTCATTGATGAGATGGGATCAATGTTTTTCCCCTTCTTCGGTATGGCAGGTTGATCTGATGATACTAGGCAATGGATCAGTTAAAGCAATTGCTTACATGTATGAGTTGCAATTGTTTTGGGTTGTCTTAATCTACCTCATGAACATGAACCGGCATTGCCAGAAGAGTGAGATAGGTTGGTTTGTTGGATTGGGTTCACAACTTACCATTTATCAAAGACTAATTCACGCCTATAATATTGAAAATCGATGGTTTAGGACTCACAAAGTGACGATATATCAAATGAGAAGTAAATATTGTTGTAAAATTAACGAACGCGAAAGCTAATTAGGATTTTGTAATTAATTCAATGTGAAATCACAGAAAAAATACACGAGGAATAATAAAGAATGCAAAAATTTAGATGATTCAGTTTGAGTGTGGATACCTATGATCAAGGAAAGAGCTAATGGCAAATATTTATTATTATCGAATAATTAGAATTAGAATTACTCAATACACTTGAGTGTTACCATGCTTAAATTAAACTCAAGCCTAAGGTATTAATAAATAAACAACTCGAGTTGAATGTAAAAAACTCAACACAAAATACACGCTTTGCCCACGACCATATAGGAGGTCTCTTTGAAACGGCCGAAAATCAAGGACCTCGCCCATTCTAGATTGCTTTCTCCGCGGCACGGCTTTCCAAGAAGTGACTGTGCAGCCCTCAAATCCTCCATTACGCTGCGTGGCTGCAACTCTAAAGGAACGCAAGTATGTGTGTTTTGATGCACGTGCGTGTGCCCCTTTCTTTGGTTCCGCCAATCTGCACGACTCTAAGGGTCCAACTCCTGGTTTGGGATAGACTTCCGTAATTATTTCATCGGGTCAAGGTTTGCCGTGTACGAAGGTATCTTTTGATAAATGGAAAAGCATCTGCTTTTAAGGTCTTCTTTTCTTATTTAGTTTTATTTAGAAGAAACTTTACTCTCAGTTTGTTAGAACACAGAATCCACTCACAATGAAAAAGCATATAGCGATTACTTTCTTATTTTTTTATGCCCAGCTTCCACTATGGATGAGTCAGGCGATGCAAACCAACCAGACGGATCGGCTCGCTTTAATCTACTTTAGAAACAGTGTGGTTGAGGATCCGCTCGGAGTTCTAAACTCATGGAATGACTCTTCTTATCACTGTGAATGGCATGGTGTTGTATGCAGTCAACGGCATCCCGGAAGGGTTGTGTCCCTCAACCTGAGGTCGAAAGGCTTGGGCGGTCTTCTATCGCCTCATGTTGGAAACCTCTCTTTCTTAAGAAGCCTCATCCTGCGGAACAATAGCTTTCACGGTGAAATTCCACAAAGCATTGGCCACTTATTTCGCCTTCGTGGTCTTATCCTTAGTAACAACTCTTTTGGTGGAGAAATACCCACCAATCTTTCTCAATGCTCAAACCTTGAGATTTTGAATCTCATCGATAATCAACTTGTGGGCAGAATTCCTGATGATTTCAGCTCATTGTCAAAGCTTCAACTTTTAGGTTTGACTGAAAACAGTCTGACAGGATCTATTCCTCGTTCTATTGGAAATCTCTCCCAACTTTACACTCTTTCCGTCGGATTAAATGGGTTGCAAGGAGAGATTCCCGAGACATTGTCCAAGCTTCGTGGTTTGGCGTTTGTTCAATTGGGGTTCAACCAACTAACCGGCGAGATCCCGCCGGCACTCTTCAACATCTCTGGCATTTCCTATTTCTTCACCAGTGGCAATCAGCTGAGAGGTAGCATTCCCCGTTATATCGGCGATACTCTAACTTCTCTCGCTTTTCTTTATTTTAGTAGCAATTTGTTTACTGGTGTCATACCTCCGTCCTTATCAAATGCCTCCAACCTTCAGCACATCATCTTTCACAATAACAGTTTTCATGGACCGATCCCCGCAAATCTTGGCAGGCTAAAAGCTCTTGAAGTTATGTACTTTTCCTATAACCAGTTGCGTGATGACTACAGTTTCATTACCTCATTGACTAATTGTTCAAGGCTGGAAATTATTGGGGTGAACCTCAATTTTCTTGAAGGTCCGTTGCCGGATTCCCTTGGCAATCTTTCAAACAGTGTTAGAGTAATTGATATGTCCGACACCCATATGGGCGGAACCATTCCTCCAGGTATTGGCAATCTCTTCAACCTGTCATTTCTTGACTTGTCAAACAATTCGCTTGGCGGTCGTGTTCCACCTTCTATCGGAGCACTCCATAACTTGCATGAATTGTACTTAAGTAGAAACATGTTAATGGGAGAGATCCCGTCATCAATTGGCAACTTGACGTTATTGAATCGCCTTTACCTGAAGTTCAACGACTTCTATGGGGAAATACCACGGAGTCTTGGTAATTGCAGGCAGCTAATCGAGCTTGAGCTTCGGAATAATAATCTCAGTGGCTCAATCCCAAAGGAGATTCTGAGTCTTTATACCATTTCAATTATCTTCAGCTTGGCTGATAATAAGTTGAGCGGATCTCTTCCGTCTCAAGTTGGGTCCTTGGCCAATCTTATCGAACTAGATCTATCTTACAATAAGTTGACAGGACCAATTCCTAGCTCCATCAGCAATTGCTTGCTATTGGAGAGGCTCAGCTTAGCAGTCAATTCCTTTCAAGGCGAAATTCCTCCGGCTTTAGGCACATTACGGGGCTTACAAGAGTTGGATGTTTCCCATAATGACTTCTCTGGTAAAATCCCGAGCTTTCTCGCTCAACTTACAGATCTAGAGTACTTGAATCTATCTTTAAACAAGTTCGAAGGAGAAGTTCCAAAGCAAGGAGTATTTCTCAATTCTAGTGCAGTGTTCGTCTTTGAGAATAGGAATCTTTGTGGAGGTATTGCAGAACTAAACCTTCCTTCTTGCAAATCGAGTACCTCTAAACCATTTTGGACCAAAAAAGCTAGAGTAATCGCCACAGTGGTGGCCATCTTGTCATGCTTCATTATGTGTTTTTGCTTGTTTATCATTTGGTACCAGAGAAAGAAGTCGAAAAAAATTACCTCCTCAACCGAATTGCCGTTTGAACACCAATTTTCAAGGGTCTCTTATGGGGAGCTCTTTAGAACTACAGATGGATTCTCTAATAGCAACGTGATTGGTAAAGGGAGATACGGTACTGTCTATAAAGCAACTACACAGGAAGGTGGCTGTGTGGCGGTTAAGGTGCTCAACTTGGGCCATAGAGATGCTTCGAAGAGCTTCGTCTCGGAATGTCGAACCTTAGGAGCTATAAGACATCGAAATCTCGTGAAGATACTGACCGTGTGCTCGAGTGTGGACTATCACGGCAATGATTTCAAAGCTCTATTATACGAATACATGGCCAATGAGAGCTTAGAGAATTGGATACACCATGGAAACGAAGAAATTGAGCGTGAACATGAACATGGAAAACCAAGACATTTGGGACTAATGCAAAGGTTAGACATTGCTATTGACATAGCTTCCGCGATCAATTATTTGCATGAGGGTTGCAGCCCAAAGATTGTACATGGAGATTTGAAGCCAAGCAACGTCCTTCTGGACAATAAGATGATGGGGCGAGTTGGGGATTTTGGGTTGGCAAAGATCATCTCAGCAGCGACAGCAAAGGCCATGGACATTGATAACTGCAGTAGCTCAACGGCAGTAAGGGGTTCCATAGGCTATGTCCCTCCTGGTAAGAAAATTTTCTCATTAATTGTTTAATTTTTATATGCGTGGCCTTGAAATGAAACTTGGATTTTCATTGCATGTTGCATAATGTACACAATTTTAGAGTATGGCATGGGGGGCATGGTATCAACACAAGGCGATGTATATGGCTATGGCATTCTTTTATTGGAAATGTTCACCGGGAGGAAACCCACGGAAGAGGCTTTCAAGGACCATTTGAATCTCCACACCTTTGTCAAGGTGGCTCTACCAGACCAAGTGATGGAGATTGTGGACCCGGCCATTTTTAACGGAGAAAGTGAGAATGAAATTGAGAGGATAATAGACAGCTTCGTCTCTATCCTAAGGATTGGAGTCGCGTGTTCAATGGAGTCGCCACGGGATCGGATGGACGTGTCCGAAGCACTCAAGGAACTGCATAAAATCAGGGCAAGGTACGGAGCCGAGTAGTGGCTTGGTTGAAGCGAGTTCAGCACGCAAACACTTAAGCTAGACTTTGTCTTAGGATTAATATAGTTTTAAAGATGAAAAATTCGGATGGTTCTATTGTCCGTCTTGGTTTTAACTCTTTCCCGTTGAGGTCGAAGCCAAATCCATGTATTAGTTCAATATATGTAATCTATCTCCATCTCTTTCTCCCCCCATTCCCCCCCCCCCCCCCCCACCCCCGGGGGCACCGTCTTACTCACGATCTCACTATTTTCTTTATCTGAATTTTCTGTTCCTAATTTTTTCTCTGGAGATCCACTTCAATAAATTTCGAGAAAATTATCTAAAAAATCCTAAAACTATTACACTTGTTTCAGTTCACTAAATATTTTAATTATATTAATTAGATTTTAAATATTTTCACATTTTATCAATACTGATGTTGATAATTTTTAATAAATTTTTGACATTTTTTCTTTTTCTCCTTTTCTTTTGTTTTTTTTGGTTCCATTCTTCCTCTAGACAATTCTCAGGCCTCAATGACTGGCCAAAGCTGAGGGCCAGTGAGGTCAACCTCATTGACCTCTACGAAACTCACCCCTACCGGCCATTGGCGAGGTGAAGCTTAACCTAATCGTCACGAGGTAGGCTCGGCTTCGCCGTGGCTGGGCAAGCTCAACTTCTCCATCACCGGGCGAGGCTCAACCTCTTTGGCCTGGTGATGGGGAGCCTTGCTGGATGTGGCAAGGGTTTAGCCTTGCTATTGATTTAGTGAGGTCAACCTCGCCAAGGGCAGGCGAGACTTGCCCTTAATAATGGCTAGCGAGGGCGAGATTAACCAAAGACCAACAACGTTGACCTCACTAGCACTAGCCCCTAGCCTATTGTCAAGGCCCATTGATTGGCTAGAGGAAACGAGGAATAGAAAATAGAGATAGAAAAGAAATCCAAAGAAAATATTCAAATATTGGTAAGAATTGTCAACGTCAGTGCAAGTCACGTCACATAGAACGGCCAATGCTCAAGTCAGCAATTTCTGACCAAAATTGACCGGATGGACTCAATTGATAAAATGTTAAAATGTATAAGACTCAATTGATATAAATAATTAAAAGGTTTAAAATTGAATTGACGAAAACACAATAAATTTAATGAGAGATTCCAATATCTATATACGTCATGTTCGATACTAGGTCCAAGGAAACAACAAAGTCATGCACGCGACTCAAGTTTGGTGTCTTCTTGCGGTTGAAGAAGGGCAAAGCATGTGCAACCGATAAGTTCGAGAGAAGTACTCGAGGGGAGCGTTGCCGAAGAGTTCGAGAGTAGCTTTGTTCCCCATGACCAATGAAGGAAGATGATTGATAATGTACAAATCGGCGAGGGCAACTTCACCCTAAAATTGTTTACGATAAGATGCCGCCAACACAAAGCAAAAATGTAAAATGCGCAGATGCTTGTGCTCTGCACGACCGTCTTGTTGAAATGTATTTAGATATGATCAATGAACGAAAGTATGTTAGTATGCTCCATCAAGATCAACAAGAATTCATTAAACGAGCGGACGTAATAAGAACTTCATTAAATTAAATTAAATGGAGAATCGGGCGTCGTGTAGAATTAATACGCTAATAAATAATTAAAGATATTATTTCAGAAAAATTTTCACAATTTGGTAATGTGGATCTTTATAGTCAGTGAACATACGTGGAACAACATATAAAGACAGAGACATATTTTGGTAATAATTTTCTAATGAATAACTTTTTTCATCGAACCTCAAAGAAGGTTGAAAAAAAAAGTTTAAAAAGGGGAAATTAAAAAGAATAGTTTAGCATTATACAAAGTTAAATCCAATTAAAAAAGGAAGACCGTTGAGAATTTTTATAATTTCTGTAATGAGAAAAATAACTGTAGATATCAAATAAGAAATTATTATTAGAATTACAAAAAATTGAGCTATGCCATTTTAACTCCACAATCTTCTGTTACTGTCATTGAATTGAATTAAAGGACTCTTTGGAAGTTACAAGCACACGCATACATATTATACAAAATTTTTAATTTTTTAATGAATAAAAAAATTAATTTAATAGTAAATTTATCACGTATATATCTTTCGTGATGTTGTAAAATATCGCGTCGCAAGAATATAATAGAGAGAATAGATGAAGATTAAGTAGAGAAAACAGATGACACCAGAGATAGTAGAGAAAAGGTCATGAGCGGAAAAACTCTAATTTCTCACTATTTGTACTCCTATTTATAGGGATGCACTTATCATGAACATCAATGTATCTGATAATACATGTATCGGATATGGAGATGAACATTCATCAGAGAGGGAGATGTACTTAGAACGTAAGATACATGTATTGGATAGGGAGATGAATATTCATCGGATAGGGAGATGTACTTAAAATATATGATACAAATGTACCATAATAAGTACATGAATATAATGAATATTCATACATGTATTTCATAACACTCCCCCTTGAATATTCATTGTATTATATTATGAATGTGCATTGAATAATACTGCCTCATTAAAAACCTTGAGTCGGAAAAACCCAGTGGGACAAAAACTGGACAAAAGGGAAAAAGAGTACAGAGCACAAATTTATGATTTCTCCCTTTTATGGATGCATTAATTGCCTCGTTAAAAACTTTAAGCCGGAAAACCCTATGGGAAAAAACCGGACAAAAAGAAAAAAGAGTGCAATGCATAGTTGATAATATCTCCCCCTCAATTATAGCCACTACTGGGGCTAATCAATCTTGTATCTTATGTACTCTTTGGATGCATTAATTGCTTCGTTAAAAACTTTAAGCCGGAAAAACCTTATGGGAAAAAACCGGACAAAAAGAAAAAAGAGTGCAATGTATAGTTGATAGTATCTCCCCCTCAATTGAGCCATATAGATATGCCGCCACAATGTCTATAAGACGCATTTCCAATCTTTCAAATAGTGTCAGGCTAATGAGAAAGCGAAATGTAATCATATTCATCACAGGTGAATATGTCTCATCATAATCAATCCCAAGTCTTTGGGAGAATCCTTGGGCAACGAGTTGGGCCTTATACCTGACAATCTCGTTTTTCTCATTTCGTTTTTGGACAAATACCCATTTATATCTAACGGGCTTTATATTATGGATTCGAGTTATGGGTCCAAAAACCTCTCGTTTAGCTAGGGAAGCTAATTTAATCTTAATCGCTTCCTCTCACTTAGGCCAATCTTGCCTTTGACGGCATCCAATAATAGATTGCGGCTCACAATCATCATCTATAATTTTATAGGCAAATTGAGAATGCAAAAACATCATCAATGATGATTTCATTCCGATCTCAAATTTCATTACAATATGTAATGGAATTCTCAGTATTCCGAGGGTTTGTGATCTTTTCATGTGTTTGTGCCTCTTCAGGGGCAATAAGCTCTTTGGGAGCAAGCACAACATCAGGCTCATCTGGAGCATGCGACATTACATGTAGATAATAGGCAAACATGGGACCATCTACAGGATGCATCCACTAGTACCATAAAATATCGAAACGGTCCACTTGGTGGTTGTATTGGTCCACATATATTATCCTGAATTCTTTGCAGGAATACAGGGGATTCAAGATTAACCTTTGTTATAGAAGGTTTGGTAATGAGTTTTCCTTGTGAACAAGCTTCACAATTATAATCTTTGGACAACAATACATTTGTATCCTTTAAAGGGTGTCCTTTTGTATTATGAATTATTTTACGCATCATTGAAACGCCAGGATGACCAAGGCGATCATGCCATAACCCAAATTGATTAGGGTTTACTAGTCTCCAGGACATAGTGGCATAGGTTTCAATAGCCTTAATCTTGACACAATACAAACCCATAGAAGAAACTTCTAGCTTCTCATGAATGGTTTTCAAGCCCATCTTATAAGAGGTAATGCCAATATATTCATTATTTTGCTCATAAATAGTTTCAACATAGTACCCATTAAGGCGTACATCTTTGAAACTAAATAGATTCCTTTTTGATCTACTGCTTAGAAACGCATCCTCAATATATAGGATGGTGCCATTTGGCAAAACAATTGTGGCATTCCCGAAACCATCAATAATTGAAACAGGACCTGATATTGTATGGACATGTGCCTTACGCAACGTCATACTTGAGAAAAAGTGTTTGCTATGAAATATAGTATGCGTTGATGCACTATCAAGCAAACAAACTTCTTTCTTTTTCTCGATATCTTCCATTTGCATTTATGTTGACAACTTCAGGTGTCAAATATCATAAAACTTGCATATTAGTTATAAGGTCAAGTAGAATCTCAAGATAATAGACATAAGAATAACAAAAGGTAATACATTTAAAGAAAAACAACTATAAAAGAAATTATTATAGTCATAAAATTCGAAGTCTAAGTTGTCATCCATCAGTCTGATGCCTCATCAAATAATCAAAGGTCCTCAAAGAAATCAGAGACATCCAAGGATGCATTTGCTACTTCAAGAGCAAGAAGAGTCCCACCAACAGAGATATTGTTGGCTTCAACAGTAGTTATGGCAGTATGATTGATTTCAATAGTGTGAGATTCACCACGTTTGCCCATATTTTTCAAAAATGCTTTGGCGTACGACAAGTACGTGATCAGTGCCCACTCATACCACAGCGATGGCAAATAGTTTTATTAGCCACCTTCTTATGCTTCTTTTCTTTATCATAATTCGGGCAGAATTTAGATTTCTCAGGATAGTTAAATTTCTTGCCATCCCTTCGAAAATTTTGTTCTTGCCTGCGCTTATAGCCCTTAATATGGCCAGTATTTTTCTTAAAATTAGCATGTGCTTCAGGCAATGCTTTTGAGCCAGCAGGTCTAAGATCATGATTTTTGAGCAACAATTCATTAATTTGCTCAGCAGTGAGGAGCACAGAAATTAATTCAGAATATGTGGCAAATTGACGTTGCCAGTATTGCTGTTGCAATACAAAATTCGAAGCATGGAAGGTGGAGAAAGTTTTCTCTAATAGCTCCGCATCAATGAGCTTGATACCGCATAACTCAAGTCGAGAAATGACATCAAATAAAGTGGAGTTATAGTCAGACACTGATTTAAAATCTTGCAGTCTGAGATTTTGCCAATCATATTGTGCTTGAGGGAGGATAACAGTTTTGGTATGATCATACCTATCCTTCAACCTCTTCCACAGGGTCTAAGGGTTTCGAACGGATAAACATTAAGTCTGCAGGCTCTCATGCAAATGACAACGAATAAAAATCAATACATTTGCTTTATCCTTTGCATTTGAGGTTCTATCCTCTGCAATTGCACTAGCGAGACCTTGCCCTTGGATGAGCATTTCATATCCAAGCACCAAGATAGATAATTATTTCCACTCACTTCTAGGATGTGGAATTTGGGCTTTTCAATATTTGCCATAATTCTTGCAAAATTCAAATCCTTAAATAATTAGAAGGATTTCCAAATATCCACTGCCACTTCAGGAGCAGAAGGATACTTTTATAATTGAAATCGGTTTAAGGCTATGGGGGAAAATTGAAGAATTGATAGAAGAATATGAAACAAAGGAAAACACCTACCTTGCAAAATTATTTACTCAATTGGTAGATCTTTGTGCTGATAACGTGTTGTAAAATATCGCGTCGCAAGAATATAATAGAGAGAATAGATGGAGATTAAGTAGAGAAAACAGATGACACCAGAGATAGTAGAGAAAAGGTCAGGAGCGGAAAAACTCTAATTTCTCACTATTTGTGCTCCTATTTATAGGGATGCACTTATCATGAACATCAATGTATCTGATAATACATGTATCGGATATGGAGATGAACATTCATCAGAGAGGGAAATGTACTTAGAACGTAAGATACATGTATTGGATAGGGAGATGAACATTCATCGGATAGGGAGATGTACTTAAAATATATGATACAAATGTACCATAATAAGTACATGAATATAATGAATATTCATACATGTATTTCATAACACGTGATATATACTAGTCCTAAATTTCATTATCGCTTTCTTATAACGCGTCATCCTCTAGAAGAGCCTTTCGGTTCCTCTTCGTCTCTGAGTGCGTCTGCCTGTCTCTCCGTCCCTCGCCGTTGCGCTTCTGCTCAGCCTATCGTCGCCGCGTCGCCTCGTCGCCTCCACTTGTCGCTGTCTAACTCCTGCCTCCGCCTCCGAAGCATCTCCCATATTCATGCTTAAAGTCGCCCGTCGCCCCCACCTCACGGCAGCCCAGCCGAGCTAAGCGAGGACGTTTCCAGCATGAGTGAGAGGGAGGGGGTGGGAGGAAGAGAGCGTCGTTATTGAACGGCAACAGGTCAGGTCTTTCTCTTAGAAGCATCGTCGTTAGCGGCAATTCCCTTGCTTTAGGAGGCGTTTGGAGTCCTCTTAAGGCTCGAAACCCGACCAAAACAGCAGGGATCTTGAGTTGCAAATCGATGTCGACGAGTTCGCCGGTGGTGCGAGTGAAGGAGAAGATCGATTTGACCGAGAAGGAGAAGATGATCTTTGATAGGCTTCTCGCCGCACTTCGCCATTTTCATCTCCCTACCCAGCTGCAGGTCGCTGGTGGCTGGGTTCGTGGATAATAAGGTTGGTGTATTTGCTAGTGCAGTAGCGTGTTCGCTTCGATGTGCGTTGTAAGTTCTTTTGCAGTACTAATCATGTAAAAGCATGTTGTTTTGTGTTTTCTCTTCGTTTGATTGGGGTTCTTCTTTCTTTGGGGTGTGAATTTTAGAAAATGCAGTACTTTTTGAATTTTAGAAAATGCAGTACTTTTTGTTATTACTTATGGAGTTTTGTTTCTATAATCAGTAGGAACATGGACTAATTGAGGTCTTTATCATTGTGGTTCTATTGTTTGTTAAGGTACTGGGATTGAGACTCCATTCTTTTGACTATTTAGTCATCGGGCGTCATTTTTTGCAGGGGATAACTCTATGGCGATGTACGTAATAAATCATCAAGTTTAGGAATGCGAATGGTTGATTTAACAGTTTTTTTTTCAAATAGGTTTAGTATTACAAGTTACAACAATAATGTGTGAACTTCACAATTTCAAAGGCTGCTTTTTGGGAATAGTAGGTATCTGCTAGTTTTTTTTGGCAATTGCTTCAGCTGTCATTACTATTAGCCAGTTAAATAAGATGTTTTCGTAATCCACATGAAACATACTTAAATACAAAAGAAAAACAAGAAGATGTTCTCTTTTAAAAAGTCTACGATTGCCTATTTTCCATGGTTACTCGCTGCTTTCAATGGTTTTTGGTGCCCTTAGGTGTCACTTAATATTAGAGACGGACATTTAGACAGGTGAATTTACTTCTATGGAGAGTTAGGATTCCCTTGGCTCCACATTTATGAGTTCATTTTTCAGTTACTCTCTTATGTATATACACACATTCACATTATATATGCTACTGATTGCTAACTTTGCATTCCAATATCATCACTATGACCTGTTATTGGGTGGTGATGCCCCTTTGCCACAACCCTCGATAACTAGGACCTTTCCCAACCTTATACAAGGTGCCAGGGTAATTATTTAAGTAGAGAATGATTATGCGTTCTTAGAAAGCCCCCAGGATGCTTTCAGACTATTATAAATGATTTAACGTCTGCCATTTTTAGCAAAATTTTTTGCTCAGAATCATTTATCACGTTCAAGCTAGAATGATTTGAACAGAAATGATACAATTATTGTACTTGAATCGATGTGAATGGCACTGTGAAAAATGGTGGATTTATTGTGTTAAACCTATTCCTTGAAAAAGATGATGAACAAACTGACGTTTTCTCATCTTTGCAGCTTCTAGGGAAAGAGTGTTGTGGTATTTTGCACTTGATGACATTTTGGGTAGTACATTCATGGATAAGGTTAACCAATATTTGGCATCAACACGAGAGGAGGCACGAGGTCTGGCTGTTATCCCAAGGTACATTGAGCTTTGTACTTGCCTTTTGCCTTCAAATATTAGCTTTCCATATTTTAATGTGAACATATGATTTGACTTGAAGTTTATGTGTGAGTGTTGGTCATTTGTTTATTCTGCATTGGAAGTTTATAATGTGAGTGGTGGATATTTGTTTACTGTGCACTCCATTTCTTACATAGTGATTTCTTCATCACTGAAAAGTAGAAAGACGTTCAGTAGAGTATAAAATAAAGAGGGATAGGTCCATAATACCTAGTCAAATAACTAAAACCTCGGGATGAAGCAATGCTAGCTAAGTGCGAAGGAAGAGGATTAAAAAAGTGTTTTAAAGGCGTAGAGATTGCTGCCATGAAGATGCAGGACTCTTGATTCTTCATGATTAACTGTTTCTTTACTTCACGAAATTTGAAGTGCTAGACATTTTTATGCAGTGGATGCTACATCTTGAACGTGATCTATGTGTTAGGGTTGGGACGAATGTGGTTTAGGTTGTGCCAGACCCTGGTAGCTTTTAGCAAGTTTCACTGGAAACAGTCCATTTCTATCTGTGTGGTCACACTGCTTTCCACTGACCTCAAAGCCCAACCCAAAAACTGTTAAGTAAATCAAATAAGTCAAAGAAGGCTTCCAATTGCCTGTCTCGTGCATATCTTATGAAATCTATATCCCTCTAAAAAAGACTCTTGTCAGAAGTTCATCACCTCATGATTAGTAAAGTAGTCTCCCAAGAGACAAAACCACTCTGGAGGGAATCGACACTTGAAAAATCTTTTTCATATTGAGATTAATTGGTCTTCTTACGTTTATTTGTCCAAGGGCTTCAAATATGATTAAGTGAAGAACAAATGGTTCACTTTAAGTGGAATAAGGAGTGTGTGCAGGATGAAGTATGTGCATTTAAGAATGGGTCAATTCCAAAAAAAACCCTAAACTTTAGGTTTAGTCCCAAATATACCCCCAACTTTTTTTTTGTCTCAAGAAAAACCCCAAACTTTAGGTTCAGTCCCAAATCTGCCCCGAACTTTTCTTTGTCTTAGAAAAAACCTCAAACTTTAGATTTAGTCCCAAATCTGCCCTAAACTTTTCTTTAATCTCAGAAAAAACCCCAAACTCTTAATCTATTCCCAAATCTATCCCAATTTTTTTTTGTCAAAAAGAAAATCATCAAATTTTACTATAATCCTAAATTTGCCCTCATTAGCCTATGTTCAAAAGCCGTATTAGTAATCCCTAATTTTTTATATCCTAAAATGGTTTTATTTTGAAAATAATTTTCTATAACATCTTGTTTATGTATATTTATTATCTATGTGGAAATGCCATGTTAAGTTGGGACTAGACCATGGGGTATATTTGAGAACATATCAAAAATTGGTGATTTTTTTAGTACAAACGGAGGGTAAAACCCCAATTAGTATACCCGTTAATTACGGCGTGTTATTTAATTTAGAAATTTGATGGTAAAATTTAACGGAAAATAATATATGGTAATTTTTTTGGTGGTCAAAAAAATAATTTTGGGTAAATTTGTCATATGTGTACCAATTTGAGATTTTTTTAGACAAAACAAAATTCGGGGTAGATTTGGGACTAAAATTAAAGTTTAGGGTTTTTTTTGAGACAAAAGAAAAATTCGGGGCAGATTTGGGACTAAACCTAAAGTTTGGGGTTTTTCTTGAGACAAAAAAAAGTTCGGGGTATATTTGGGACTTAACCTAAAGTTTGGGATTTTTTTTGGAATTGACCCATTTAAGAATACCCCTCTTCTGCTCCCTCTTTTGGCTCTTGATTTTTTATTTTTTGGTCTTATTATCTGGTAGGTCTATTGTCTTCATGAGCTCTGTAGAAGGGCTTTTCTTTTTCGCTCATGTAGTTCTCTCTTAACTTGTTTTTGTTTGTTAGTTATGAAATATGGCTTTGTCGGCATAGTTGAGTTTGAAACTTCTTATACATGAAGATTTGCCCATATTGTCTGATAGAATTAGGTAGTGGTATATTATTGTGGCAGATGCTGTCTCCATTCTAATTGGGTATTTGTAGACATTTTTTATATAAATTTAGTTTTGCAGCAACCAAGACCAGTCAAAACATCTTTATTTGGATACTTTTTTTTAATTAATAAAGTGGTTTAGCACCACATGCCTTTCATTAATTTGTGAAATTCGTATGTTAATGAAATTGGATTCTGAAAACTATAATCCACTCTGTATTTTGGAGTTTATTTGACAGCATGTTTACAATATCAACACCAGCTCAGTTGACAATTTAACTGGGAGAGGTGAGAATAGATATTTTTGACCTGATTTTCTTTTTATGAGACCTTTTTGGGGAATTATACTTTATTGGTTCTTGTTGACACCCATTTTTTGGTTTATTTTGTTTTAAATGCCCATTTATTTTTGCATCTATAAATACATATTAATTTCTGGAAAAGATAAAATATTTTGATAAAAAAATCAAAAAAATTCAAAAAAATTCGGATGGGCTCAGCCCAGCCCACTCCTCTACTCGCCCATCCCTTTTTCTTTTGTTTCCTTCAGCCCACCTCCCTTTAATTTTTGGGCCCGGCCCATTCTCCCTTCTATTCTCTCTACTCCCTCACACGAGACGCACACAGAAAATCGGAGAGGAGGAGGAGGAAACCGGAGGCCGTTTGGACACGACTCCCCTCCGACGACGGCGATGATTTTGAAAAAAAAAAAGGGAAAATGCCATCAAAAACCCTGAACTATGCCCCTCGGGACAATTTTATCCTAAACTTTTTTTTTACCATAAAAAACCTCAAACTATGCCACTCGGGACAATTTTACCCTAAACTTTTTTTTGTGCCATAAAAAACCCCAAATTATGCCACTCGGGACAATTTTACCCTGAACTTTTTATTGTGCCACGAAAAACCCTAAACTATGCCACTTGGGACACATTTACTCCAAACTTTTTAACTGAAGAGCATTTTCGTCTTTTCCTTTTTTCTTTTTCTTTTTTCTTTTTTTTTTCCTCTTCCCTCCGGCAGAGGGGAGCCGGCGACGGCCACCCTCGCCGGCGGCGACGTCCGGCCGGCGACGAGGGTGGCCCACGCTGGGGAGGGTCGCCCCCGACCGGCCGAGGGCCGCCCTCGTCGGATTCGGCAGGGCAGCCCTCCTCGGCGTCGGGCGAGGGTTGCCCGAGTCGGGGGAGGGCCGCCCCCGCCAGATCCGGCAGGGGTGACCCTCGCCCGACGCCGGGGAGGGCCGCCCCCGCCGGATCCGTCGGGCAAGGGTTGCCCCCGTCAGATCTGGTAGGGGCGACCCTCGCCCGAGTCGGCGGAGGGCCACCCCCGCCAGATCCGGCGAGGGCGACCCTCGCCCGACGCCGGGGAGGGCCTCCCCAGCCAGATCCAGCGAGGGCGGCCCTCCCCAGCGTCGGGCAAGGGTCACCCCCGCCGGAGTCGGGGGAGGGCCGCCCCCGCCAGATCCGGCGAGGGCGGCCCTCGGCCGGTCGGGGGCGACCCTCCTCGGCGTGGGCCACCCTCGTTGGCGGCCGAACGTCGCCGCCGGCGAGGGTGGCCGTTGCCGGCTCCCCTATGCCAGAGGGAAGAGGAAAAGAAAAAGAAAAAAAGAAAAGACGAAAATGCCCTTAAGTTAAAACGTCTGGGGTAAATGTGTCCCAAGTGGCATAGTTCAGGATTTTTCGTGGCACAATAAAAAGTTCAGGGTAAAATTGTCCTGAGTGGCATAGTTTGGAGTTTTTTATGGCACAAAAAAAAGTTTAGGGTAAAATTGTCCTAAGTAGCATAATTTAGGATTTTTTATGACAAAAAAAAATTTCAAAGTAAAATTGTCCCGAAGGACATATTTCAGGGTTTTTGGTGACCTTTTCCCAAAAAAAAAACATTATACACTGAGGAATCGGGGACAACAGGAGAACGGAGGTGCAGGAGCACAGGGGATCCCCGGGGGCCGTGCACAAGAGACAGAGGCGAGATCTGAGAGAGGGCTGAGCGACGAGCAGGGGTAAGAAAGAACAGAAAAAAAATGGCCTGAACTGAGAGTGCAGGCGGCGGTTCTTCGGACAGAAGAGGAGCATCGACGAGGGGCTGGCTGAACGGCGACGGTTTTTCGAACAGCAGGAGGAGGAAAAAAAAAAAAATGGAGTGGAGGAGGAGCTGTTTTCCAGTTTTTGAGGGCAAGAGATCTGGGCAGAAGCGAAGAAAAAACGGAGAGGAGATGGCTGCTGAGGAACAGAGGAGGCGGGAAGGAAAGGTGACCACTTTTCAGTGAGAGAGAGAAAAGTTTCTGGTTGGGTTCCAAGCTTTAGCAAAAAGAAGAACACAGGAGAAGAACGGAGTCGTTGGTTTTGGAGAAGAAAAACGCAGGAGATGGAGGCTGTTTTCTGGGTTTTAGAAAAAAAAAAAAGAGAGCAAGAAAACCAAAAAAAAAACTCCAAAAGAGATTTGAGATAGGGAAGGAAAACCAGAAAACAAAAAGGGGCGAGCAGGAAAGGCGTGAGGAGGAGGGATGCGATCAGAGGTCGCACTGGTGACGCCCTTGCTCAGTCTTGCTCTTAAATCGTGTGGCCAAGCGAAGCTTCCGTGCGACCGAAGCTCCGTTGCTAGTCCGCATCTCTCCGCCCAAGAGTTTGAAGGAGAAAGGAAGGCCAAGCCGAAAGATAGAGCGCTCCAAAGGGTTCTCCATCAGCCACCGTCAATCGCAGTCTCCGAACGAACCAGGTTAGTCTCTCCTCTTCCTACCGAAATACCTTGTTTTTACAAGGTGTTGGGCCGGAGCTCGCGCCAACCAGTTCGCACGAGCCCCGGCCTCCGTCGCGCCTCCGTTAATGTTGTTCAGCATGCTGGAATTTTTGGTAGAAGCTTAGGTCCGGTCTGAGCTCGGCTCGAGTGGAAAACCCTTTTGTTTCACTTGTGCACGCGGAGTGTTCGATGAAATGCCTTATAGAGAACCGAAGGATGTTCATACTTTTTAGTTGGAGATCAATCTGTTTTCATGTCTTGTTTATCTACAGAATCATTCCTTATCCGTTCATATTCGAGGTTTCACGATGATTCATGTAAAAGAAATCCGTATATCGTCGAATCGGAGAGGGTTTCCCAGTCCCGGTTAGGGTATTACTGGCCATCGGAGCTTGTGGCCGGCGGCGGTCGACGCCGACGAAGGTGAGTGACTGATAAAGGGTGGTGTCTCAGTGAGGAGAGAGGAACCGTGGTGGTTTCGGCTAGAGTCGACGGACCTTCGGATAAAAAGAAAAAAAGGGGGAAGAAGAAGTTGCAGAAGAGAAACTCACCGTCGGGAGGTTGAAGACGTGCATGGGGAAAGAAGAAATCTGCGCAGCAGAAGAAGACAGAATAAGGAAAAAGACAAAAAGTGAAGAAAAAAAATTAAAAAAAAGGAAAAACAAAGAAAATCGAAATGGAAAAAAATAGAAAAACAAAAACAAGTAGTAGGGGGGCCGAAGGTTTAAACAAAGGAGCTGGGCTGAGCATTTTCCGAACGGGCCTAGGCTGAGAGTTGGGCCGGGCCTTTTTAAATAGTAAATGGGCTTTTTAATTTCTTTTACTGATGGGCCAATTTTTTAAATATTTTCCACCGGGCCGTTCGGCCAGCCCGGACCGATAGGGTCCGGGTCGGTTTAGTACGGCCGGGTCTCCCGACCCGGTCCGAATTACCCTTTTTTTAAATAAAGAAAATCTTAAAAAGTCTAAAAAATTCGAGAATCCTTTAAAATTTTAAAAAAATGTTTTTTTTTAATTCAGAAAAGTTTTGAAAGTTGTTTTTTCAAAAGAAATTTGAAAAATACAAAAAAAATCCAAAATATTTCGAAAATTCCAAAAATAGAAAAAATTAGAAAATTCCAAAAAACATTAATAAATGTTTTTCTTAATTTTCAGAAAAGTCAGAAAATATCAAAAAAAATCTTGAAAGCTTGTTTTCTTTAATTTCGGAAAGTTCGGGAATATTAAAAAATTCAGAAAATTCAAAAAAAATTGGAAAAATTCAGAAAATCCTTAAAAAAATAAAGATCAAAATTGAATAAGCCTTTAGGGCTCTACAATAGTTTTTCCTTGGTTTACGATATTAAGTTATTCTTGTACCTTGTTTTGTGATGATATTTTGAATTTTCTTACCTTACCTTAAAACGGTTAGAATAGACCTTAGACTTCTCAAAGAAATTGCCACAACCTCATTAACACACAATTAAGTTAGATACCGAAATGGCGCTAATCTCATGATTAGCGTAATCAAGTTCCAACCCTAGACTCTCCGGTTACGTAGAAAATGAGGCGTGCTCCCACGCCTCACTTGGTTTCTAGCCAATCTCAATAGGCTAGTGGCGGCGACTCTCTATTTGAGAACTTTTGTGAATATCCCAACGTCACGCGGGGTATGGGTTTGGGAGAGCCCAAGTTAATTAAGGTCCGTCGGCCCGAAATTAACAATACCTCTAAACCTATATTTTCGAAAAATTTAGGTCGCGACAGTTCTGCTTTTTGAATTTTTGTTCAATGTACAGGGATTGACGATCTTAAATGGGGAAAAATTGTGACACGTCTAGCCCCAAAGGAAACATTTCCAGATGATCCTCTGTGTGTTCTTTGTGCTGTTTGCTTTTGTGCTGTTTTATTAAATTTTGTTGAGCTTTTGTTCCTTGTGTTTATTTAGTTCTGTATATTCTTGTTCAGTGTGTCTGAGAACACTTATAATACGACCCATTGCTATTTGTTTTTTAGTAGAACAAATGGATGCATTATGTATATAATTTTGTTGAGCTTTTGTTCCTTGTGTTTATTTAGTTCTGGATATTCTTGTTCAGTGTGCCTGAGAACACTTATAATGTGACCCATTGCTATTTGTTTTTTAGTAGAACAAATGGATGTATTATGTATATAAACATGGGAAGTTTTATTATATCTTTGTCAATGCCATAGCTTGTTGCCTTTGGACTAGTTGTCTGAAATTATGTTATAGCTGCATGTGACATTCTGAATTCGCATGAATGCACTGAATGCTCTTCCTTCTATACTTGTCAATGCCATAGCTTGTTGCCTTTGGACTAGTCGCATGAAATTGTATTAAGAGTTGCATGTGAGTCTAAATACACATGCATGCGCCAAATGCTGTCCTTTTCTTATTCACATCGTTTTTCTGTACAATTGGATGTATTAGGTGGTTAAACATGCGACTGCATAGGTAGGTAAAAAGGTTTTTTAATCAAGAAATTAATGATCGCATGAAAGATATACCTATGATGGAGAGTGCTAGAACCACAAGCCTACTGTTTGTACTTTAGGATGATTCTTTTCTTTCGAAGACTCTTGGATCCTCTTGCATCCTCACAATTCCTGAATTGGGAATGCTTAATGATTTTATTATTAGATGAGCTTTGTAAACCTTGCGTTTTCGCAGCACCTCCTGCAAAGAAGCTTTCTTGTTTTTTATTTTTTATTTTTCCATTCTTTGCCATGTAATGTGGATGCTCATTTTTCTTTAATTTGCACAAGATTTTTTGCAAGATCAAAAAGGAGCTTTCTGCTACTTTATCTATTGTCTGGTCATCTTTGTGCCTCCATGTTCATAATCTTGTGTTCATTTCAGGCGCAAGGTTCAGATTTACGTTGGATGAAGAGCTGAAGAGAGTTGCCTCATCCAATGGTGTCCAAGATGCACTTGCAGCTAAAATCAGTAAAGAGCGCCTTACAACATAAGCATGTGTCTCTAACATTGCTCTATTGGCTGCTTTATCTCATACAATTGTTTTTTGGTGGAAGTTCTTGTACATGTGGCCTTTATCTTTTCTCCTTTATCTTTTCTCTCAACTTCTGTATATGATTTGTATTTTCCGTTTGACTGTTACTTCTCATCGATGAGATGGGATCAAAGTTTTTCCTCTTCTTCAGTATGACAGGTTGATCTGATGATGTCAGGCGATGAACCAGTTAAAGGTATTGCTCACATCTATGAGTTGCAATTGTTTTGGGTTGTCTTCAATCTACCGCATGAACATGAACCAACATCGCCAGAAGAGTGCGATAGGTTTGGTTTGTTGGATTGGGTTCACAGCTGACCATTATATGTGGAAAACCGATGGTCTAGGATTGGTTTGTTGGATTGGGTTCACAGCTGACCATTATATGTGGAAAACCGATGGTTTAGGATTCATGAAGTGACAATCTATGAGGTAAGAAGGTATATTAACAAACGTGGAAGCTAATTAGGATTTTGTAATTAAGTCAATGTGAATTTACCAAAAAAAAAAAAAAAGGAACAGTAAATGAACTATGGGTTTATGAAATTCAGTAAGTGTTGGTATTTATATCCACAGGAAGAGCCAAAATCTATTATAATAAGAGAATTTGAATTAAAATTGCTTAATACTCTCTAGTGTTTCCCATGCCCAACTTTAACCAAAACCCAAGGCATTAATGAATAAACAACTCATTGTGGATGTAAACTCACGGCACAAATTGCACACTTTGCCCACTGAAAAATTGCTCTCTTTGAAACGGCCGAAAATCGAGATTTCCTTTCTTTGCGGCACGGCTTTCTAAGAAGTCATTGTGCAGCCGTCCCATCCTCCATTTTATTGTGCGGCTACAACTCTGAAGGAACCCAAGTATGTCTTTTGACATAAAGAATGTGTGCCCCTTTCTTCGGCTATGTCGCCACAGCCAGCGGTTGGCGGCTGGCGACCCTCGTGCCAACAACTGGTGGCCTTTAGCCTAGCGACCTTTGTCAGTTTCGAGGGAGGGTCACGAACCTCTCCCTAGATCTAAGCGAGGGCTTGCGAGCCCTCGTCGCTAGTCAACCAAGGTCTCTAGCCACTGGCTAGGCCCCCACAACCCTAGCCAAACCTCAACCCACCGTTGCCAGCCTTCTCGACAATGGTGGGGTGATGGCCCTCATCCGATCCCTCATTGCCTTTATTCCTTCTTATTTAATAAATAAAATCGATTTTTGGGGTTTTTTTTTATATGATTTTTTTTGCCATGTGGACAATTTTTAAAAAAAATTTCCATGTGGATATTTGTTTAAAAAAAAACTACCATGTTAGCAAATAAAATCGCTAGAAAATAACACGTGTACATTTTGGTCGGAATTTTTTGTTATTGGCATTTAACTAATCAAGTTTGCTCCAATTTTGACATTTAAATGTACTTTTTGCAACTTTTGGCACTTAAGTGTCTCTTGTTGCAAGTTTTGGCACTCTTAGGGTCTGCATCTCGTTATCATGCAAAGGAGGATGTCCACTCAACCTATGCTAGATCACTTTTCCACAATGGTCGAAATTACCATGCGTCTTCTTATAAGGACAATGTGAGTGATTATCTCGTCAATCCCTCTCGAGTCTGATCTTGATTCCCTCCCTATGATCCCTTTATTGTATTAAATCTTTGGTTTTGCACCCTAGGAGACGCTGGTTTATTGGTCTTCCTCTCGTTGCCTTACTCAAAGAGACGAACCCGCAAGAAGGCTTTGAATTTGCTGCCTCACCATTCATTTGGCAAGTGCTTACATAATGTCGGTGGTCTCGACAAGGCACTTTCTTTCTATCTTGAGCGTGCCAACAATGCCAGTGTCACTCCGAAATGGTGGGACCATTTGTACTGCACCATGTCTCATTATAAGTCTGTTCTTGCAATCAAGGACAATTGGATGGAAAGTTACATGATGGAGAAGCTGTTTTATATTCTGGATTCTGGGGCGATCCCCATCTATTTTGGTGTCCCCAACGTCATAGACTTTGTCCCTTTATATTCGATCATAGACGGAACAAGTTTAGCTCCATGGAGGAATTGGCAACTTTTTCTCTAACACGCGTCTATGCGGGGATGCAATGTATTCTCCTCAAAGGGTTGTACAATCATACCATGTAAATATGCTTTTATGGGTTGATTATGGGTCGATGGTGCGAAACGATTGAGAGGATTTCATTTTTTTACTGGGCCCAATTTTTTCCACTAAGCAGCGGTCTTCTTTTGGGTTCACATTTCTCAAAGAGCAATTCACACGAGACAAAAGACCCGTGCTGGGCATCCCCCATCCTTTCTTCGTCTCCTCTTCTTTTTCTAAAGCAATATCCGATTTGCCATGAGTTAATTCGCCAAATCGTTAGCTCTTCCCTTTTCCAAGCACTTCCTTTGGGTTCGCCCTTTTTCAAGGAGCAATTCACGCCTGTAATGTTGAAAACCGATGGTAGGACCCACGAAGTGATAATATATCAAAAGAAAAGTAAACCTTTGCTTAAAAATTAACCAACGCGAAAATAATAAGGATCTTACAATTAAGTCAATGCAAAATCACCTAACAAATAAATGAGGAATAATAAATGACCCCAAAGACTTATGAAATTCAGTCTGACCGTCGGTACCTATATTCACGAGAAGTGCCAACACCAAATATCTACTATAATCATAAAATCGAAATTACAAATCACTCAACAAGCTTGAGTGTTTCCCATGCATAAATTAAACCCAAATCCAAGGTATTAATAAATAAACAACTCATTTTGGATGTAAAAAACTCAAAGCACAAGTTACACGCTTTGACTGCGACCAAATAGGAGGTCTCTTTGAAACGGCCGAAAATTAAGGAACTCATCCATTCTTGATTTCCTTTCTTCGCGGCATGACTTTCCAGTTGTTGTGAATATAAAATTAGACAAGTATGTGTATGCCCCTTTTTTCTTTGGTTCGGCCAATCTTTTTCCAATCAGGTGGGGCTTCGCCGTGTAAGAAGGTGTCTTGATCAATGGAAAAGCATATGCTTTTTGGAGGAAAAATTGTCCAAAAAGTCATAAATCTATTGTACTTTTATCAATTTAGTTTTAAACATTTCAATTTTACTAATTGAGTCTTAAATATTTTCATTATTTGTCAATTGAGTCTATCCAGTCAATTTTGACTGAAATTTGCTAATGTGAATGTCAATTATCTTACATGATACGCCGGTGCTAACGTAGACAAAATCTATTTTTTTAAATATTTTAATTTTTTTCTTTTTTTCCCTCTCTTTTTCCTTCTAGTTGCCTGGCCTCTGGCAACTAGCCAGAGGCAACATTCGGCGAGGGTTGGTGTCGTCGGCCTCAGGCGATCCAATTGCCTATCCCATGCATATCTTATGAACTCTATATCTCTCCAAAGAAAGATTGTCATTAGAAATTCAGCACCTCAAAATTAGCAAAGTAGCCTCCCAAGAGATAAAGACACTTGCAAAATCTTTTCCATATCGACATTAATTGGCCCTCTCACATTTATTTCTCCAAGGGCTTCGAAATATGATTAAGGGAAGAACGAATGGTTCACTTTAAGTGGAATAAGGAGTGCGTGCAGGATGAAGTATGTACTTTCGAGAATACCCCTATTCTGACAATCTTGTTTAGCTCGTTGCCTTTGGACTGCTTGCATGAAATTGTGTTAAGAGTTGCGCGACAGTTTAAATACACATTGCATGCACTCAATGCTGTCTTCCTTCTGTTCAAACCCTTTTTCTGTACAAATGGATGTATTACGTGGGCAAACACGTGACTGCATAGGTACGTAAAAGGTTTTAATCAAGAAAGTAATGATCGCATGAAAGATATACCTACGATAGAGTGTGCTAGAACCATGAGCCTACCGTTTATACTTTATGCGTGATTCTTTTCTTTCGAAGACTCTTGGTTCCTCTTGCATCCACACAATCCCTGAATTGGGAATGCTTAATGATTTTATTCTGAGATGAACTCTGTAAACCTTGCGTTTTCGCAGCTCATCCTACGAAGAAGCTTCCTTTTTTTCTTTTTTTAATACTTCTGCCATGTAATGTGGATGCTCATTTTTCTTTAATTTGTACAAGAGTTTTGCGAGATCAAAAGGGAGCTTTTTGCTACTTTATCTATTGTCTGGTCATCTTTGTGCCTCCCATGTTTATAATCTTGTGTTCTTTACAGGCGCAAGGCTCAGATTTACGCAATATGAAGAGCTGAATAGAGGTTCCGCAACCAGTGATGTCAACAATGCACCTGCAGCTAAAATTAATAAAGAGCGCATTGGAACAGAGGCATGCGTCTCTAACATTCCTCTATTGGCTGCTTTATCCCGTAGAAATGTTTTTTGGTGGAAGTTCTTCTTGTACATATGGCCTTTATCTTTTCTCTCGACATCTGTATATGATTTGTATTTTCTGTTTGAATGTTACTTCTCATTGATGAGATGGGATCAATGTTTTTCCCCTTCTTCGGTATGGCAGGTTGATCTGATGATACCGGGCAATGAATCAGTTAAAAGCTATTAATAACATCTATGATTTGCAATTGTTTTGGGTTATCTTAATCTACCTCATGAAGATGAACCGACATTGCCAAAAGAGTGCGATGGGTTGGTTTGTTGGATTGGGTTCACAACTGACCATTTAATAAAGACTAATTCGCGCATATAATGTTGAAAACCAATGGTTTAGGACTCACAAAGTGACTATGTCAGGTGAGAAGTAAATCTTGTTGTAAAATTAACGAACACGAAAGCTAATTAGAATTTTGTAATTAATTCAATGTGAAATCACCGAAAAAAATACACAAGAAACAATAAAGAATGCAAAAATTTAGGTGATTTAGTTTAAGTGTCGATACCTACATTCAAAAAAAGAGCCAACGACAAATATTTATTATTATTGGAAAATTAGAATTAGAATTACTCAATACGCTCAAATGTTACCCATGCTTAAATTAAACTCAAGCTCAAGGCATTAATAAATAAACAACTCAATTTGAATGTAAAAAACTCAACACAAAATACACGCTTTGCCCACGACCATATAGGAGCTCTCTTTGAAACGGCCGAAAATCAAGGACCTCGCCCATTCTAGATTCCTTTCTTCGCGGGACGGCTTTCCAAGAAGTCACTGTGCAGCCCTCAAATCCTCCATTTTGCTGCGTGGCTACAACTCTAAAAGAACGCAAGTATGTGTGTTTTGATGCACGTGCGTGTGCCCCTTTCTTTGGTTCCGCCAATCTGCATGACTCTTAAGGGTCCAACTCCTGGTTTGGGTTAGACTTCCGTATTTATTTAATCGGGTCAAGGTTCGCCGTGTACGAAGGTATCTTTTGATAAATGGAAAAGCATCTGCTTTTAAGGTCTTCATTTCTTATTTAGTTTTATTTAGAAGAGACTTTACTCGCAACTCGTTAGAACACACAATCCACTCACAATGAAAAAGCATATGGCGATTATGTTCTTATTTTTTTATTCCCAGCTTCCATTATGGACAAGTCAAGCGATGCAAATCAACCAGACGGATCGGCTCGTTTAATCTATTTTAGAGACAGTGTGGTTGAGGATCCGCTTGGAGTTCTGAACTCATGGAATGACTCTTCTCATCACTGTGAATGGCAAGGTGTTGTGTGTAGTCGACGGCATCCCGGAAGGGTCGTGTCCCTCAACCTGACGTCAAAAGGCTTGGGTGGTCTTCTATCGCCTCATGTCGGAAACCTCTCTTTCCTGATTAATCTCCGTTTACTGAACAACAGTTTTCACGGCGAAATTCCACAAAGCATTGGCCACTTGTTTCGCCTTCGTCGTCTTGTCCTTAGTAACAACTCTTTTGGCGGAGAAATGCCCACCAATCTTTCTCAATGCTCAAAACTTGAGATTTTGAATCTCATCGATAACCAACTTGTTGGCAAAATTCCCGATGATCTCGGCTCGTTGTCAAAGCTTCTACTTTTAGGTTTGACTAAAAACAATCTGACAGGATCTAGTCCTCATTCTATTGGAAATCTCTCCCAACTTTACGCTCTTTCCGTCGGATCAAATGGGTTGCAAGGAGAGATTTCCGATACATTGTCCAAGCTTCATGGTTTGGCGTTTGTTCAATTGGGGTTCAACCAACTAACCGGCGAGATCCCGCCGGCACTCTTCAACATCTCTGGCATTTCCTATTTCTTCACCAGTGGCAATCAGTTGAGAGGTAGCATTCCCCGTTATATCGGCGATACTCTACCTTCTCTCACTTTTCTTGATTTTAGTAGCAATTTGTTTACTGGTGTCATACCTCCGTCCTTATCGAATGCCTCCAACCTTCAGCACATCATCTTTCACAATAACAGTTTTCATGGACCGATCCCCGCAAATCTTGGCAGGCTAAAAGCTCTTGAAGTTATGTACTTTTCCTATAACCAGTTGCGTGATGACTACAGTTTCATTACCTCATTGACTAATTGTTCAAGGCTGGAAACTATTGGGGTGAACCTCAATTTTCTTGAAGGTCCGTTGCCGGATTCCCTTGGCAATCTTTCAAACAGTGTTAGAGAAATTGATATGTCCGACACCCATATGGGCGGAACCATTCCTCCAGGTATTGGCAATCTCTTCAACCTGTCATTTCTTGACTTGTCAAACAATTCGCTTGTCGGTCGTGTTCCACCTTCTATCGGAGCACTCCATAACTTGCAGGAATTGTACTTAAGTAGAAACATGTTAATGGGAGAGATCCCATCATCAATCGGCAACTTGACATTATTGAATCGCCTTCACGTATCGTTCAACGACTTCTACGGGGAAATACCAGAGAGTCTCGGTAACTGTAGGCAGCTAATCGAGCTTGATCTTCGGAACAATAATTTCAGTGTTCAATCCCAAAGGAGGTTCTTAATCTTTCTACCATTTCAATTATCTTCAGCTTGGCGCATAATAAGTTGAGTGGATCTCTTCCGTCTCAAGTTGGGTCCTTGGCCAATCTTATAGAACTAGATCTATCTTACAATAAGCTGACAGGACCAATTCCTAGCTCCATCAGTAAGTGCTTGCTATTGGAGAGGCTCAGCTTAGCAGTCAATTCCTTTCAAGGCGAAATTCCTCCAGCTTTAGGCACATTACGGGGCTTAGAAGAGTTGGACTTTTCTCATAATGACTTCTCTGGTAAAATCCCGAGCTTTCTCGCTCAACTTACAGATCTAAAGTACTTGAATCTATCTTTGAACAAACTTGAAGGAGAAGTTCCAAAGCAAGGAGTGTTTCTCAATGTTAGTGCAGTGTCCATCTTTGATAATAGGAATCTTTGTGGTGGTATTGCAGAACTAAACCTTCCTTCTTGCAAATCGAATCCCTCTAAACCTTTTTGGACCAAAAAAGTTAAAGTAATCACCATAGTGGCGGCCATCTTGTCATGCGTCATTATGTCTTTGCTTGTTTATCATTTGGTACCGAAGAAAGGAGTTGAAAAAGATCACCTCTTCAACTGAATTGCCATTTGAACACCAATTTTCAAGGGTCTCTTATGGGGAGCTCTTTAGAGCCACATATGGATTCTCTAAGAACAATGTGATCGGCAAAGGGAGATGTAGTACTGTTTATAAAGGAACTACACAGGAGGGTGGCTGTGTGGCAGTTAAGGTGCTTAACTTGGGCCATAGAGGTGCTTCGAAGAGTTTCATCTCGGAATGTCGAACCTTAGGAGCTATAAGACACCGAAATCTCATGAAGATACTAAATGTGTGCTCAAGTGTGGATTATCATGGCAATAATTTCAAAGCTCTATTATACGAATACATGGCCAATGGGAGCTTAGAGAATTGGATACACCAAGGAAACAAAGAAATTAAGCATGAACATGAACATGGAAAACAAAGACCTTTGGGACTAGTGCAGAGGTTAGACATTACCATTGACATAGCTTCCGCGATCAAATATTTACATGAGGATTGTAGCCCAAAGATTGTACACGGAGATCTGAAGCCGAGCAACGTCCTTCTGGACAATAAGATGATGGGGCGTGTTGGGGATCTCGGGTTGGCAAAGATAATCTCTGCAGCGACAACAGAGGCCATGGACATTGACAACTGTAGCAGCTCAATGGTAGTGAGGGGTTCCGTAGGTTATATCCCTCCTGGTAAGAAAATTTTCTCATTAATTGTCTAATTTTTATTTGTGTTGGCCTTGAAATGAAATTTGGATTTTCATTGCATATTGCATGATATACACAATTTTAGAGTATGGCATGGGGGAGATGGTATCAACACAAGGCGATGTATACAGCTATGGCATTCTTTTATTGGAAATGTTCACTGGGAGGAGACCCACGGAAGAGGCTTTCAAGGACCATTTGAATCTCCACACCTTTGTCAAGGTGGCTCTGCCAGACCGAGTGATGGAGATTGTGGACCTGGCCATTTTTAATGAAGAAAGTGAGAATGACATTGAGAGGATGATAGACTGCTTTGCCTCTATCCTAAGGATTGGAGTGGTATGTTCAATGGAGTTGCCGTGGGATCGGATGGACATGGCCGAAGTACTCAAGGAACTGCATAAAATCAGGGCAAGGTATGGAGCCGAGTAGTGGCTTGGTTGAAGCGAGTTCAGCACGCAGACACTTAAACTAGACTTTTCGTCTTAGTATTTATTTAGCTTTAAAGAAGAAAAATTCGGATAATTCTATTCTTCGTCTTGGTTTTAACTCTTTTCCAACGAGGCCATAGCCAAACTCATGTACTAGTTTAATGTATGTAATCTATCTCCATCTCTTTCTCCCCCATCCCCATCCCTTGGCTGCCCTCTTATTTACGATCTCACTATTTTCTTTAGCTGAATTCTCTGTTCCTAATTTTTTCTTGGGAATCCTCTCCAATAAATTTCGAAAAAATTATCCAAAAATTTCTAAACTTATTACACTTTTTTCAGTTCAATCCTAAATATTTTAATTGTAATAATTGAATTGTAAACATTTTCACATTTTATCAATGTTGACATGAATAATTTTTAATAATTTTAACTTTTTTTTCTTTTCTCCTTTTCTTTTGTTATTTTTTCTTCCATTCTTCCTCTAGACAATTGTTGGGCCTCAATGACTGGCCAAAGGTGAAGGCTGGTGAGGTCAACCTCACTGACCTCTAGTGAAACTCATCTCTACCAACCATTGGCGAGGGTGAAGCTTGACCTAGCTGTCATGAGGTAGGCTCGGCCTTGCTGTCGTTGGGCAAGCTCCACTTCGCCATTGTCGCGCCAGGCTCAACCTCTTTGGCCTGATGATGGGGAGCCTTACTGTATGTGGCGAGGGTTGAGCCTCGCTAGTGACATAGTGAGGTCGACCTCTCCAAGGGCGGGCAAGGCTTGCCCTTAATAATGGCCAATGGGGGTGAGTTTCACCAAAGGCTGATGAGGTTAACCTTGCCAGCACTAGCCTCTGGCCAGTCGTCAAGGCCCACCAATTGGCTAGAGGAAGAAGGGAATAAAAAAAAGAGAGAAAAGAAAAGAAAAGAAATCTAAAGAAAATATTCAAATATTGGTAAAAATTGTCAACATTAGCGCATGTCATGTCATATAGAACAACCAATACTCAAGTATACAATTTTCGGCCAAAATTAACTAGATGAATTCAATTAACAAAATGTTAAACTATTTAAGACTCCATTAATATAAATAGTTAAAAATGTTTAGAATTGAATTAGCAAAAATACAATAGATTTAATGAAAAATTCCAACATCTATACAGCTCATGTTCAATACTAGACCTGTCAAATGGGTGGGTTGGGTTGGGTTTGGGTTGGGTCAAAAATGGTTCGACCCATATTGACCCATTTAACCCGTTTTGACCCAAATTCATGTAATATAAATCTAGCGACCCATATCCAACCCGACCCACACTCGACCCATTCCCAACCCGACTCGTATTACTAAAAGCCATTATTATTGTAGAGAAATCCAAACTCACTCTAAGCTCTATGTTAAATGACTCACTCAATCCATATTTGATTCATATTTAACTTTTACTTGACTCATATTTGACCAATATTTAACTTTTACTTGACCTATATTTGACCCATTTAACTAAAAGTGAGTCATAATATGGATTTATGACATATTTTGACACCTCTATTCAATACTATGTCCAAGAAAACAACAAAGTCATGCACACGGCTCAAGTTTGGTGTGCTCCTGAGGTAGAAGAAGGGCAAAGCATGAGCAATCGATAAGTTCGAGAGGAGTATAACTCGAGGGGAGCGTTGCAGAAGAGTTCGAAAGTAGATTTATTCTCCATGACCAATGAAGGAAGATGATTGATAATGTACAAATCCTCGAGGGTAACTTCACCCTAAAATTGTTTACGATAAACTGCCAATACTAGTAAAAATGTAAAATGCGCATATGCTTGCGCTCGGCACGACAGTCTTGTTGAAATGTATTTAGATATGATCAATGAACCAAAGTATGTTAGTATGCTCCATCAAAATCAACAAGAATTCATTAAACGAGCGGACGTAATAAGACCTTCATTAAATTAAATTAAATGGAGAATCAGGCCTTGTGTAGAATTAATATGCTAATAAATAATCAAAGATATTATTTCAGAAAATTTTCACAAATTGTATAGATAAGAGTGCAAAATAATTTGGTAATGTGGATCTTTATAGTCAGTGAACATACGCGGAACAACATATAGAGACAGAGACATATTTTGGTAATAATTTTCTAATGAATAACTTTTCATCGAACCTCAAAGAAGGTTGAAAAAAAGAGTTAAAAGGGGAAATTAAAAAGAATAGTTTAGAAAAATAGCAATCAAAAATTTCTTTTTTAACATCCTACAAAGTTAAATCCAATTTAAAAAGGAAGACCATTGAGAATTTTAATAATTTCTGTAATAAGAAAAATACCCGTCGATATCAAATAAGAAATTATTATTAGAATTAAAAAAAAAAATGAGCTATGCCGTTTTAACTCCACAATCTTCTGTTACTGTCATTAAGTTGAATTAAATGACTCTTTGGAAGTTACAAGTACATGCATACATATTATACAAAAAATTTAATTTGTTAATAAATAAAAAAAATTAATTTAATAATAAATTTATCACGTATATATCTTTCGTGATATATACTAGTCCTAAATTTCATTATCGCTTTCTCATAACGCGTCATCCTGTAGAAGATGGGGAAAGTACAGCGCAAGTGCCAAAACTTGGCATAAAGGGACACTTAAGTGCCAAAAGTTACAAAAGGTACATTTAAGTGTCACTTTTAAAAAAAGTTGGATCACTTAAGTGCCAAGTCGCCGGAACCCTGCCGGAAATCCTACGTGGCAATTTTTTATTACTTTTCTTGCCTACGTGGCTCGCCGGAAACTGAATCGGCAAAAAATTAGCCAAAACGACGTCGTTTTGGCTGACGTGGATTTAAAAATTATTAATTAAATAATATTAAATAATTAAAAATATATTATAATAAAATCGATTTTTTATAATAAAATCGATTTTAATTTTTCAAAAAAAAAATTACCATGTGGATTTTTTTATTTTGAAAAAATGCCACGTGAATTTTTTTATTTTGAAGCCGGAAAATGGACACGTGGCAATTTGGCCGGAATTTTTCGCCGTTGGCACTTAAGTGATCCATTTTGCTCCGATTTTGACACTTAAGTGTACCTTTTATAACTTTTAACAATTAAGTATCCTTTGTGCTAACTTTTGTCACTCCAAAGGTCCGCCATATCTGTAGAAGAGCCTTTCAGTTCCTCTTCGTCTCTCCGTCGCTTGCCGTTGGGCTTCTGCTCATCCTATCGTCGCCGTGTCGCCTCCACTCGTCGCTGTCTAACTCCTGCCTCCGCCTCCGAAGCAGCTCCCATATTCATGCTTAACGTCGCCCGTCGCCCCGGCCACCTCACAGCAGCCCAGGCGAGCTAAGCGAGGACGTTTCCAGCATGAGTGAGAAGAGGGGGGGGGGGGGGGGGGAAGAGAGCGTCGTTATTGAACGGCATCAGTTCAGGTCTTTTTCTTAGAAGCATCGTCGTTAGCGTCAATTCCCTTGCTTTAGGAGGCGTTTGGAGTCCTCTTGAGGCTCGAAACCCGACCAAAACAGCAGGGATCTTGAGTTGAAAATCAATGTCGGCTAATTCGCCGGTGGTGCGAGTGAAGGAGAAGATGATCTTTGACAGGCTTCTCGCCGCAGTTCGCCATTTTGTTCTCCCTACCCGGCTGCAGGTCGCTGGTGGCTGGGTTCGTGGATAAGGTTGGTGTATTTGCTAGTGCAGTAGCGTGTTCGCTTCGATGTGCGTTTTAAGTTCTTTGGCAGTACTAATCATGTAAAAGCATGTTGCTTTGTGTTTTCTCTTCGTTTGATTGGGGTTCTTGTTTCTTTGGGGTGCGAATTTTAGAAAATGCAGTACTTTTTGTTATCACTTATGGAATTTTGTTTCTACAATCAGTAGGAACATCAACTAGTTGAGGTCTTTATCATTGTGGTTCTATTGTTTGTTAAGGTACTGGGATTGAGACTCCATTCTTTTGACTATTTAGTCATCGGGCGTCATTTTTTGCCGGGGATAACTCTATGGCGATGTACGTAATAAATCATCAAGTTTAGGAATGCGAATGGTTGATTTAACAGTTTTTTTTTCAAATAGGTTTAGTATTACAAGTTACAACAATAATGTGTGAACTTCACAATTTCAAAGGCTGCTTTTTGGGAATAGTAGGTATCTGCTAGTTTTTTTTGGCAATTGCTTCAGCTGTCATTACTATTAGCCAGTAAAATAAGATGTTTTCGTAATCCACATGAAACATACTTAAATACAAAAGAAAAACAAGAAGATGTTCTCTTTTAAAAAGTCTACAATTGCCTATTTTCCATGGTTACTCGCTGCTTTCAGTGGTTTTTGGTGCCCTTAGGTGTCACTTAATATTAGAGACGGACATTTAGACAGGTGAATTTACTTCTATGGAGAGTTAGGATTCCCTTGGCTCCACATTTATGAGTTCATTTTTGAGTTACTCTCTTATGTATATACACACGTTCACATTATATATGCTACTGATTACTAACTTTGCATTCCAATATCATCACTATGACCTGTTATTGGGTGGTGATGCCCCTTTGCCACAACCCTCGATAAATAGGACCTTTCCCAACCTTATACAAGGTGCCAGGGTAATTATTTAAGTAGAGAATGATTATGTGTTCGTAAAAAGCCCCCAGGATGCTTTCAGACTATTGTAAATGATTTAACGTCTGCCATTTTTAGCAAAATTTTTTGCTCAGAATCATTTATCACGTTCAAGCTAGAATGATTTGAACAGAAATGATACAATTATTGTACTTGAATCGATGTGAATGGCACTGTGAAAAATGGTGGATTTATTGTATTAAACCTATTCTTTGAAAAAGATGATGAACAAACTGATGTTTTCTCATCTTTGCAGCTTCTAGGGAAAGAGTGTTATGGTATTTTGCACTTGATGACATTTTGGGTAGTACATTCATGGATAAGGTTAACCAATATTTGGCATCAACATGAGAGGAGGCACGAGGTCTGGCTGTTATCCCAAGGTACATTGAGCTTTGTACTTGCCTTTTGCCTTCAAATATTAGCTTTCCATATTTTAATGTGAACATATGATTTGACTTGAAGTTTATGTGTGAGTGTTGGTCATTTGTTTATTCTGCATTGGAAGTTTATAATGTGAGCAGTGGATATTTGTTTACTGTGCACTCCGTTTCTTACATAGTGATTTCTTCATCACTGAAAAGTAGAAAGACTTGAAAGGAGTGTTCAGTAGAGTATAAAATAAAGAGGGATAGGTCCATAATACCTAGTCAAATAACTAAAACCTCGGGATGAAGCAATGCTAGCTAAGTGCGAAGGAAGAGGATTAAAAAAGTGTTTTAGAGGCGTAGAGATTGCTGCCATGAAGATGCAGGACTCTTGATTCTTCATGATTAACTGTTTCTTTACTTCACGAAATTTGAAGTGCTAGACATTTTTATGCAGTGGATGCTACATCTTGAACGTGATCTATGTGTTAGGGTTGGGACGAATGTGGTTTAGGTTGTGCCAGACCCTGGTAGCTTAGTAAAGTAGTCTCCCAAGAGACAAAACCACTCTGGAGGGAATCGACACTTGAAAAATCTTTTTCATATTGAGATTAATTGGTCTTCTTACGTGTATTTGTCCAAGGGCTTCGAATATGATTAGGTGAAGAACAAATGGTTCACTTTAAGTGGAATAAGGAGTGTGTGCAGGATGAAGTATGTGCATTTAAGAATACCCCTTTTCTGCTCCCTCTTTTGGCTCTTGATTTTTTATTTTTTGGTCTTATTATCTGGTAGGTCTATTGTCTTCATGAACTCTGTAGAAGGGCTTTTATTTTTTGCTCATGTAGTTCTCTCTTAACTTGTTTTTGTTTGTTAGTTATGAAATATGGCTTTGTCGGCATAGTTGAGTTTAAAACTTCTTATACATGAAGATTTGCCCATATTGTCTGATAAAATTAGGTTGTGGTATATTATTGTGGCAGATGCTGTCTCCATTCTAATTGGGTATTTGTAGACATTTTTTATATAAATTTAGTTTTGCAGCAACCAAGACCAGTCAAAACATCTTTATTTGGATACTTTTTTTTTTTCAATTAATAAAGTGGTTTAGCACCACATGCCTTTCATTAATTTGTGAAATTTGTATGTTAATGAAATTGGATTCTGAAAACTATAATCCACTCTGTATTTTAGACATGATTGGACATCCAGATAACAGTTGCTTCTTTATATGTTTAAAATATGAAGTTTGTTTACTTCAATCTGCTTTTGTGCTTCAAACAGCTTGCTACTCTTATTTGTATCATTCCTCTCTATATTGGTCCAGTTGTTTGATGATGTAAATTTTTATTTGACAGCATGTTTTACAATATCAACACCAAGCTCAGTTGACCTTTTAACTGGGAGAGGTATATTTTTGACCTGATTTTCTTTTTATGAGACCTTTTTGGGGAATTATACTATATTGGTTCTGCTTTTTGAATTTTTGTTCAATATACAGGGATTGACGATCTTAAATGGGGAAAAATCGTGACTCGTCTAGCCCCAAAGGAAACATTTCCAGATGATCCTCTGTGTGTTCTTCGTGCTGTTTGCTTTGGTGCTGTTTTATTAAATTTTGTTGAGCTTTTGTTCCTTGTGTTTATTTAGTTCTGGATATTCTTGTTCAGTGTGCCTGAGAACACTGATAATGCGACCCATTGCTATTTGTTTTTTAGTAGAACAAATGGATGCATTATGTATATAATTTTGTTGAGCTTTTGTTCCTTGTGTTTATTTAGTTCTGGATATTCTTGTTCAGTGTGCCTGAGAACACTTATAATGTGACCCATTGCTATTTGTTTTTTAGTAGAACAAATGGATGTATTATGTATATAATTTTGTTGAGCTTTTGTTCCTTGTGTTTATATAGTTCTGGATATTCTTGTTCAGTGTGCCTGAGAACACTTATAATGCGACCCATTGCTATTTGTTTTTTAGTAGAACAAATGGATGTATTATGTATATAAACATGGGAAGTTTTATTATATCTTTGTCAATGCCATAGCTTGTTGCCTTTGGACTAGTTGCCTTATAAACGTGGGAAAATTTATTATATCTTCGTCAATGCCATAGCTTGTTGCCTTTGGACTAGTTGCCTGAAATTATGTTAATAGCTGCATGTGACATTCTGAATATGCATGAATGCACTGAATGCTCTTCCTTCTATACTCGTCAATGCCATAGCTTGTTGCCTTTGGACTAGTCGCATGAAATTGTGTTAAGAGTTGCATGTGAGTCTAAATACACATGCATGCACCAAATGCTGTCCTTTTCCTATTCACATCATTTTTCTGTACAATTGGATGTATTAGGTGGTTAAACATGTGACTGCATAGGTAGGTAAAAAGGTTTTAATCAAGAAATTAATGATCGCATGAAAGATATACCTATGAAGGAGAGTGCTAGAACCACAACCCTACTGTTTGTACTTTAGGATGATTCTTTTCTTTCGAAGACTCTTGGATCCTCTTGCATCCTCACAATTCCTGAATTGGGAATGCTTAATGATTTTATTATTAGATGAGCTTTGTAAACCTTGCGTTTTCACAGCACCTCCTGCAAAGAAGCTTTCTTGTTTTTTTTTTTTTTTTCCATTCTTTGCCATGTAATGTGGATGCTCATTTTTCTTTAATTTGCACAAGAGTTTTGCAAGATCAAAAAGGAGCTTTCTGCTACTTTATCTATTGTCTGGTCATCTTTGTGCCTCCATGTTCATAATCTTGTGTTCATTTCAGGCGCAAGGTTCAGATTTACGTTGGATGAAGAGCTGAAGAGAGTCGCCTCATCCAATGGTGTCAAAGATGCACTTGCAGCTAAAATCAGTAAAGAGCGCCTTACAACATAAGCATGTGTCTCTAACATTGCTCTATTGGCTGCTTTATCTCATACAATTCTTTAGTTCCGTCTCAACAAATTCTTTTTTTTCCACAAGGGATCGTGATGTCTTTCTACGGTATCGCAGGTCTCTTTATTAGTTCCTATTTGTGGTGCACAATTTCGTGGAATGTAGGTAGTGGCTATGATCGATTCGATAGAAAAGAAGGAATAGTGTGTATTTTTCGTTGGGGATTTCCTGGAAAAAATCGTCGCATCTTTCTACGATTTCGTATGAAAGGTGCCTGTTGAAGAATGAGCCGGCGACTCATAGGCAATGGCTTGGTTAAGGGAGAACAGCATATAAGTTATCATGCTCGCATATCCACCATATCTTTCTCGATAAAGTCGGTTGATTAGGATCAAATTTGTATCCCTTAAGAGCCGTACATCACGATCCCTTGTGGAAAAAAAAGAATTTGTTGAGACGGAACTAAAGATATCAAATTCTTACCGAGATAACTGGAAGATCCAACTAATACGAATCCTAATGAACCTAAAAAAAGATAAAGGTTTATCTTTTCTCTCAACATCTGTATATGATTTGTATTTTCCGTTTGAATGTTACTTCTCATCGATGAGATGGGATCGAAGTTTTTCCTCTTCTTCGGTGTGACAGGTTGATCTGATGATGTCAGGCGATGAACCAGTTAAAGGTATTGCTTACATCTATGAGTTGCAATTGTTTTGGGTTGTCTTCAATCTACTGCATGAACATGAACCGACATTGCCAGAAGAGTGCAATAGGTTTGGTTTGTTGGATTGGGATTTTGTAATTAAGTCAATGTGAATTTACCAAAAAAAAAAGGAACAGTAAAGGAACTAAGGGTTTATGAAATTCAGTTTGAGTGTTGGTATTTATATTCACAGGAAGAGCCAAAATCTATTATAATAAGAGAATTGGAATTACAATTGCTTAATACTCTCGAGTTTTTCCCATGCCTAACTTTAACCGAAACCCAAAGCATTAATGTATAAACAACTCATTGTGGATGTAAACTCACGGCACAAACTTCACACTTTGCCCACCAAAAAATTGCTCTCTTTGAAACGGCCGAAAATGAAGGCCCTCATATGTTCTTGATTTCCTTTCTTTGTGGCACGGCTTTCTAGGAAGTCATTGTGCAGCCGTCCAATCCTCCATTTTATTGTGCGGCTACAACTCTAAGGAACCCAAGTATGTCTTTTGACGTAAAGAGTGTGTTCCCCTTTATTTGGCTGTGTCGCCACAGCTAGCGGTTGGTGGCTCTTGGCCCAGCTGGGTGAGGACCGACGACCCTCATGCCAATAGTTGGTGGCCCTTAGCCTAGCAACCCTCGTCAGATTTGGGAGAGGGTCACGAACCTCTCCCTAGATCTAGGCGAGGGCTTGCGGGCCCTCATTGCTAGTCAACCGTGGTCTCTGGCCACTGGCTAGGCCTCGACAACCCTGGCCGAACCTTACCCCACTGTTGCTAGCCTTCTCGACAATGGTGGGGTGATGGCCCTCATCCGATCCCTCACTACCTTTCTTCCTTTTTATTTAATAAATAAAATCAATTTTTGGGGGTTTTTTTGATATGATTTTCACGTGGATAATTTTTTTTTTAAAATTGCCATGTGGATATTTGTTTAAAAAAAATTATCATGTTGGCAAATAAAATCGTTGGAAAATAACACGTGTACATTTTGGCCAAAATTTTTCGTCGTTGGCATTTAACTGATCCAGTTTACTCCAATTTTGGCATTTAAATATACTTTTTACAACTTTTGGCACTCAAATATCTCCCGTTGTAAGTTTTGGCACTCTTAGGGTCTGCACCTCGTTATCATGCAAAGGAGGATGTCCACTCAACCTATGCTGGATCACTTTTCCACAATCGTCGAAATTACCACGCGTCTTCTTATAAGGACAATGTGAGCGATTATCTCGTCAATCCCTCTTGAGTCTGATCTTGATTCCCTCCCTATGATCCCTTTATTGTATTAAATCTTTGGTTTTGCACCCTAGGAGACGCTGGTTTGTTGGTCTTCCTCTTCCTCAAAGAGTCAAACTCGCAAGAAGGCTCTGAATTTGCCGCCTCACCATTCATTTGGCAAGTGCTTGAATAATGTCGGTGATCTTGACAAGGCACTTTCTTCCTATCTTGAGCATGCCAACGAGGCCAGTGTCACTCCGAAATGGTGGGACAATTTGTACTGCACCATGTCTCATAAGTTTGTTCTTGCAATCAAGAACAATTGGATGGAAAGTTACATGATGGAGAAGCTGTTTTATATTCTCGATTCTAGGGTGATCCCCATCTATTTTGGTGCCCCCGACGTCATAGACTTTGTCCCTTTATATTCGATCATAGACGGAACAAGTTTAGCTCCATGGAGGAATTGACAACTTTTTCTCCAACACGCGTCTATGCGGAGATGCAATGTATTCACCTCAGAGGGTTGTACAATCATCCCATGTAAATATGCTTTTATGGGTTGATGGTGCGAAACGACTGAGAGGATTTCATTTTTTTACTGGGCCCATTTTTTTCCACTAAGCAGTGGTCTTCTTTTGGGTTCACATTTCTCAAAGAGCAATTCACACGAGACAAACGACCCGTGCTGGGCATCCCCCATCCTTTCTTCGTCTCCTCTTCTTTTTCTAAAGCAATATCCGATTTGCCATGAGTTAATTCGCCAAATCGATAGCTCTTCCCTTTTCCAAGCACTTCCTTTGGGTTCGCCCTTTTTCAAGGAGCAATTCACGCCTGTAATGTTGAAAACCGATGGTAGGACCAACAAGTGATAATATATCAAAAGAAAAGTAAACCTTTGCTTAAAAATTAACCAACGCGAAAATAATAAGGATCTTACAATTAAGTCAATGCAAAATCACCTAACAAATAAATGAGGAATAATAAATGACCCCAAAGACTTATGGAATTCAGTCTGATCGTCGGTACCTATATTCACGAGAAGTGTCAACACAAAAAATCTACTATAATCATAAAATCGAAATTACAAATCGCTCAACAAGTTTGAGTGTTTTCCGTGCATAAATTAAACCCAAACCCAAGGTATTAATAAATAAACAACTCATTTTGGATGTAAAAAACTCAAAGCACAAGTTACACGCTTTGACTGCGACCAAATAGGAGCTCTCTTTGAAACGGCCGAAAATTAAGGATCTCATCCATTCTTGATTTCCTTTCTTCGCGGCATGACTTTCCAATCGTTGTGAATATAAAATTAGACAAGTATGTGTATGCCCCTTTCTTTGGTTCGGCCAATCTGTAGTCCTTTTCAAAGTCCAACTCTTGGTCTGGGCTAAACTTGGACAATCGGGTGGGATTTCGCCGTGTAAGAAGGTGTCATAAGGCATATGCTTTTGAAGGGAAAATTGTCCAAAAAGTCCTAAATCTATTGTATTTTTATCAATTTAGTCTTAAATATTTCAACTTTACTAATTGAGTCTTAAACATTTTCACTATTTGCCAATTGAGTCTATCTAGTCAATTTTGGCTAGAATTCACTAATGTTGACATTGGTCATCTTATGTGGTATGCCGGTGCTGACGTCGACAATTTTTTTTTTTAAAATATTTAAAATATTTTAACATTTTTCTTTTTTTTTCTTTTTTTCCCCTCT
>MU089818.1:0-78645 GCA_014858505.1 Corymbia citriodora subsp. variegata
CCAGTTCGATCTTCCATTTGCCATCACCCAATTCCTCATCATCAGAGCTATGCCTGCTCATCCCAGAACCATGAATCGTCTTCCTCCGCGCTTCAGGCTCCGGAGGAACTCCACCCCCATTTTCCTTCGCCCTGTCGGCTTCGAGCTCCTCGTTCTTCGACAACTGCGATTGATGTCTACAAAGCACGGCAGACACTAACCTCGTATGGGACTCCTGTCTCTTCAACACGTCATTAGCGAGACCTGTGCGATTGGGCAGAATCACAGATGAATAGAATAACAAGAGCAGGAATTTACGTCTAGAGAGAGAGAGAGAGAGAGAGAGAGAGAGAGAGAGACTCACGCATGTTCTGGAGAAGACGCCCCATGGATTGACGAACCATTTGCGGTCGAGAGAGAAGCTCTGCTTCGATGGCTATGGTGGTCTCCCCGCTGCTGCTCGGAGTCGGTGGTATTAGGATAATCTCGGGAATTCAACAAGAATGACGAGGGTATTTTCGGCATACCGCGTGGAATCGGGAGTTTTCGCGGTCGACGTTGCGGCTCAAAGCCAGAAGCGTCAGACCTGTTGGGAAACGACGACGTCAAACGGAGGCCACATCGCAAATTTCACTCATTAAAGCAGCAACAGCCTCACCTTTTCTCCCCGTAAATTGAAGTAAAACGAAGGGCCATTCGTTTCACAAAAAACAAACGATTTGAAAAAAATAATAATTAGTTATATTATTTAAAATAATTTCTCAATAATTTATTTATTTATTTATAAATTATACAAATTATTATTTTAAGAAAATATTTTTCAAAATGTGTGTTTTTGGGGGGAAAAAAAAGGACCCTAAAAGTATGTTTGTTTTGGGAAAAGTAATTATTTAGAAAATTCATTTTTTTTAAATGGTTACTTGTATCATTTATAAAAATGAATAAAAAGTATTTTTATCGTCTACGAAAATTTTTATTTATAAATTGTTCTTGATAATGAAAGTATTTTTCATTAAGTAATTATTAATAATAATACGGACGATAACTTTTTGGAAAATATTTTTTAAATCATTTTTACAAAATAAATGGAACTCGAGATAAAATGACACAAGTAAGATATGAACTTAGCCCATTGTGCATTATTATTCTTAAACTTTTCATTTGTTTAATAAGATCCATAAATTATTAATAAATGTTGCATGCTTAAACGACAAATAAAATGTTATTTGATAACGTTAATTATTATATGCTGGGTTAGATTTTTAAAAATATAAATCAACATGCCTATTTCTTTTTATCTTTTATCTTTCCAATTTCTTCTCTTTTTTCTAGTTCTTTTTCTTCTTCTTTGTCGGTGGCCAATCGGCCACCAACAACGCCCATAGAGGGCTAGGCAAGGGTTGCCCTTGCCCAATTCAATGAGGGCCACCCTCACCCACCATAGGCAAGGGGTAACTTTGCCTAGGGAGGCTGCCCCTCATGACCAATTGCAAGGCCCCCCTCACCAAATTTGGCAAGGGTCAACCTCACTTGTGCTTAGGCAAGCGAGGGCTCAACGATCCTCACCTTGCTTACCTAGGTGCAAGTGAGGCTCTAGAAGGGAGGCCTTGCCCACGGTCGGTGAGGCTCAATGATTCTTACCTTATCTGCCTAAGAAGTACAGGCAAGGCCGACATTTGCTAGCAACCGTGTGAGGGTTTGCAAGGCTTCGTCCATGGCTAGTGAGGATGGTTGACTACAAGGGGTGGCCTCCTCAAGCAAGGCTATCCCTCACTGGATCGAACAAGGGCAACCCTCACGCCAGCCTTCCATGGGTGTCACTTGTAGCCAACTAGCCACAGGCAAAGAGGAAAAAGAGGAACCATAAAAAAAAGAAAAAAAAAAGAAAAAGGAAAATGATAAATAACAAAAATACCATTAACTGCTAAAAGTTGAATTCTTATTTGAAATAGATATAACTACTTCATATCCTTATTCAAAAAAATATAGAAACTTTGAGCCATTTTTTAGAATTTTCTTGAAAAAAAGAATCTAAAATTAACATGCCAACCATTATATGATGACGTTTCACTTTTATTTTTTTTACCATTCAAATTTAATGAATTAGAAGCTACGCCAATAAATTCCATTACTTTGAATTAACAAAAAAACGATATGGAGCATTTTAATATAATTTATGAATTAGATCGAATATTTAACAATATATCATAAATCATAATAAGTAAATCAAAAATACCGAAACGAATATTATACATTGGATGAGAGTTAATATACCACACTCGTATCTTTTTCCTTAGCAAAATTAGGGTTTTCCGCAAGGACTCGTCAAAGCGGCGCCGTCACGTTCGGCCAAAGTTGAGCCTTCCCTCTATAAATATGAGCATACAATTAGGGTTTTCTCACTCACCCGTGTGCATCGCCTTTTCCAGATTCAGTAGCCAGCAGAAGTCGCGAGGGGGGCTGTTAACCCCTTCGCACTCTTCGACGAGCTCGTCGCGAATCCTCCATGGCTTTTTCCCCATATCATCTGTCCTCCTTCAATCTCTGTTCTTCTTCGCATTTTTCGTCTGGTCCGTTGTTCCCTTATTGGTTTCGACTCTGCGTCGCTCTGATTCGGGTGGAGAATGAGGTGATGATCTTGATGTTTCCCTATTGGTTTGACTCGCCGGAATGATGGCGTCCGACCTTTGTATTAGCTCTATCTGATCATTCTCCATCCTTGTCTCTGTTCTCTCTCTTTCGTTCTCCCTTCCTTTTTTCCCAGTTCTCTTTCGTTTTTGATCTGGGCGGAGATTTGATTGTCTGGATCTTTATTTGCAAGCGCGCTTTCATGGGGCGGTGGATGCGGCCGCCGCTAGCAGGCGGAGTGCCGTGGCCGCCGCCGCCGCCTCTGGCGGCTGTAGTCCTGCAAGTTTTTAATCTACTTGTTCTTTTGAGTAATTTGTGTGATATTTTTTTTATTTTTTTATTTTTTATGTCGACGTATACGCGATGTCCGCTCGCCAGCATTACAGTAACACCCGTTGCGCGACCGCGGTCCTGTTAAGGTTTTATTTCCCTTTTTCTAAAGTAATTTGTTTTTTATTTTTTATTTTATTTTTATGTGGAGATCTTTGTCATATCGCGACTGGTATTTACATATTTTCAATGCATTGTTAAATTCTCTTTCGAAAAATTTGAATGATTTTAATTTTTTAAAAAATAATTACTTATATCATTTAAAATAATTACTTAATAAAAATATTATTTTTGTCTGAGTAATATCGATGACAATGTATGGGTAATCATTTTCTTTAACAATGAAAGTGTTTTTGGTTTATTCATTCTTATACAAAATACAACATCATTTTTGGGATATTTTCTAATGCAAAATAAATGTACCTTATATATGAAATTGTTTTGACCGTAAAAAAGTCATGAAACTGTGGGAAATAATGATTGTTAAGCGTAAACTCTTTGGTATTCAGATATTTAAATGATTCGTCGCCTTGCTTATTATTGGATTTTCTATTAATTTTTTTCTTAGTTAGATTGTTTTGTGTTTAATGATTATCTGACTAGAGATCAAGTTTTTCAAAATTAGTCATTGCAAAGAGTAATATCTATTAAATGGTTGTATTATAGTAGTAAACTTTGTGGCATTAACTTATTCAATTTATCCAAAGTGTCTCATGACATCTTCCATGGATGCATATTTCACAATTTGATATGACAATTACAAAACTATGGAAATTGAAGAATGAGAGAAGTATTCTATTAAATGAGACAAATGAAAAGGAAAAGAAACCTAGAAATGGATGGAAAAAGTTGAGAAATTGAAAGGAAATTCGAACGATGTAAAAGAGGAAATTAAAATACAATAATCCTATATTGCACTATAGAAAATCAAATTTGGTGGTAGGTATGGCTGACCAATCAATTAACTAGATCAATCCCACATTGGCAACTTGAACACAAAACACATTTTTAGTCGGGTCATTGTTCTAAAATCTGAATGTTAACTCATTTATTAAGCAGTTTACGGAACACATCTCTGCCAATATATGAATTATATATACAAAATTTGTTTAACATGTCTAAATGTATTTGGACAGGTTGTCTAGATACAAATAACAACACCTCTTGTCGTAGCAGACGCATGGAAAGAATCAATCTACACATGACATGATAACGTGCATAAATGTACAAGTTATCTGTTTATCACATGAACTTGCTTAACTTTATATGAGCACGCTTAATTATGTGGTGTGAAATTGCAGACTCACAAAAGAATACCAATTCCAGCATACTGTCACAGTGAAATTAGATGCTCCTCCAATTAAGAAATTATAACTCTAACCACCCAATCTAAGCTTTGGCCGCCACTTTAGTTGTCGCCATCCTAGCCATTGTGTCACTCATCATAGCTCAAGTCCTTATGCCTTTTTACCGTCTCTACCCTTCGTGGAGGTCTAAATTTGGAGGCATCTCTCCAGATCTGGAAGTAGTCTCCAGCAAGTGAGGATAGAGAAAAGAGTGATAGGAGGTGGCAAGAATGGCACGGACGTGCCTAGACGACCGGGGGATGGTGATCGAAGGTGGTGCACAATGTCTAAAGGTAGGGGCAATGGTAATGGGGGAAAATGTGAAATTAAGGGCCCGTTTGTTTGAAAGAAAACTGTTTTTAGGAAACTGTTTTCTGATTTTCTAGAATTTGAATGACAGAAAACAAATTAATTTACAAAAACATATTTCATGAGCTGAAAATAATAAATTTAGATGGGCGGAAAACAACTTCCTTTTCTAACAAAAAGGAAACCTCTTTGCTATTGTCTCTGTTTTGTTTGCCTCTTGTTGCACTTCACAGCTTTTTATGTGGTGCCTGAAAGAGTGGGAAAAAGTGACGAAATAGAGAAGAATTTTTCTCACCTCCTTTTTCTCTCATTTATCTGTTCAAACGCTACTATATTTTGACCTATTAAATCAAAGGCTGATGTTGCCAATTGTACAGAATGAATGACCCCTAAATTCAGCAATGGAGATCGAAACTCTTAGGTTACATTTGACAATTATGATAAAATTCAGTATATGATAAACATAATAAAATTTCATCATATCCTACATTTGGTGCTTGTTGAAGATAGGATAAAGTCTGCGTTTTAGGTATATTAGTACAATTACTATTTAATAAAATTTTATTAGAGAACGATGGAAGGAAAAAAGAAATAAAGATGAAATTAATTAAAAAAGAGAGGAAAATGAAAATAAACTAGGCTACGACAAACAACAACAACAATAATAATAATAAAGTAGGTAAGTGTGTTGCAATAGAGTTTCGCCATCTCTATTTGTGAACTTTAATGTTACACTACTATGCTATTTATATAAATTATGTATATGATATGATATGAATATACTCGACTTTATTAATTTAATTTACCAAACAATAGATAAGGTATAGTAAAATCTCTATATTTTATACAATATCATATCCAGTCTTTTCTAATAAGAAATTCATATGATAAAACGTAGCTTTAGATCTAGCAAAACACGAACAATAGAGTCCTAGGGGTGGTGCTTTTGGGGACGTTTTGACCCTCAAGTTAATTGTGATTGTAATAGAGAAAGTAACAAAGTTTTGGTTCAATGGTAGAAAATTTTCACTTACTTGGCAAGAATGAATGAGAGGAAAATAACCAAAAAAACATAAATTTATTATATGAATGACAATTCAGTTATAAAGCTTTCATTTTGGCCAATTTAGTTCTAAAATTTTTGATGATTTGCCAATATAGCCATTCCGACCAATTTTGGCTGGTAATCGCTAAAATAAACGATGTGCTGGAATTTAATCAATGGTGAGGCTTAGAAAGTACGACTAATACTAGCAAATCAAATATAAACAAACTCTGCTAGAATTTAATCAATGGCATAATCTGAGATGCCAAGATAAAGATACGCACTGTAATTTAATGGCAACACGAATTTGGAAACTATAGCTAAGAAACGTGCCGAAATTGACAACATGAGTTTGGAAAATAAAAGTAGAATTCAGAAAAGTGGAGGTACTGAAAGATATCCTCAGTAGATGAATGATGGCAGTTATAGTAATTGTGCTATTACTACTTCCAAGCAATTTCCAACAATTACGTTCTCATTTTTTTATTTATGAAAGTTCCGTGCCCATGTTCTCAAGATGCCATGATCTAGTGTTTGTGCAGGTTTTCCTTAGAAAATAAAAATCAGTTGCCCCATGATCTTGGTTACTTCACTTTCTAGTAATTTTAGACTAGTTATATCTCAATGCTCCTAATGTGTTCAACATTCTTACAACACTTGGGTCACTCATCAATCCTTATTTTCCAACACTCACGGTGATTACTTTTTAACTAAATTCGCTGTTAGTCAACAACCATTTGTTGACAATCATTGAGTGTGCTAACATATCGATATTGTGACATCCTGAATTTTTGACCCTTTATGGAATGTATGAATTAATATTTCATCAATGTGCTATTAATTAAATTTTACATTGAGCTAATCACTCATGAGATACTAACCAAAGGAGAAAGGCTATTAAGAATTCAAGTATGTGCAACTAGATAACTTGACTAAGGATTAATGATTCAACCATAAGGATTGACGAGAGACGAGCAATCAATTTCTTGCAATTATATGACAACCAAGATCATCCATGAACCGAGGAGACTTAAACATGGATTGATATTATTTCAACCACAAATTGAATATGAGTAATTCCTAAAAGTCGTATGTTAGTTTAGGATGTACTAAAGTTGCAGTTGATTGAATTCAGCCATGAATTTTAATCCAATTTCAGGTATTGAACTTTTAGGGACATCTAGATTATAATGTTGGACATTGCTTCATTAATTTCCAAATTTATTGGTATGCACGAAAATGACAGAAAACAGGGTTTGTCAGGCTAAGAATCGAAGCCCACGAAAAAGTGGGCCAGGTAAGGGCCCATTAGGCCACATGCCAAGGAGGGTCGGCCACTAGGGTCCAATGTAATTCAAGTGGGCCAATGAGGTCCATTAAGCCCAAAACATTTCCTAATGCCCATTACTAAGCCCAATTCAAGTTTTAGCCCAATTTGAGCCCATTATTATTCATTGAGCCCAATTCTAAGGTTCATTCTTTACTATGTTCAAGGGTAAGATGAGAATTTCAAGCCAAAAATGTGAACTGACCAAAATACTCTTCTTTGTATTAATGATTTGAAGACAAAAGAGAGAAGATGAGAAGTAGTGATGGATTTTTGCATGGGAAATTGTTGAACTTGAAGAATAAGATTTCAAAGAAACAATTTCTCTCTCTTTCTCTCTCTTCCTTCCCCCCTTTGCGTCCGCCCACCCCCATCCTCATTCTCTCTCCCTTTTCTTCTTCTTTGCTTCCTTCTCCCCTTCGCTCTTTCCCTTCGCCGCATGGATTAGCCATATGCCACCACCATTTGCACATCAGAGCTGTCGCACATTGCCAATTCACTCGTCTTGGCCGCTCATTGCTTGTTCGTGCCGCTTGCCATGCTCCTTCTCCCTCTCTTGGTTTCCTCTCTTACCAAACCGGAAACCACCACCCCATTGTGAGACCCATTTTGCCGGTGCCACTTCTTGATGTGCCGAGGGTAGTCGCACATTGTCCTCGCCACTCGCGCATCTTCCTCGCCGTTACCGTCGCACTCATGTCGACATCGTGGTTATCAAGTGAGTTAACATTCTAATCCTTTGATTAGTCCATTAAACTTGCTTAGGAAATAAAATAGACCTGACCTATATCTGACCAGGTATGAAGAATTGCTTTTCATCTCTAAGAAATCGATTATATCAAAGAAATCTCCCCTAACCTAAGAGAGACCATATTCAAATGAGCTACATATGCAGGAGCAATAACTAGAGTACTAGAGCCAAGGAGCTAGAGAGACTGGAGTGTTAAAGTAATGAGGGGAGCAATGGCTTCGAAATAAACGGATCTCACTCAAAAAAACTCTCCCTCCCTGAACCCTGAAATAGAGAGTAGAGAGTTTTTTAAAAAATAAATAAAGCAAGGGGCGAGTAAGCACTAAACTTTTACATCTAATAAAAAAGACGTAGGGACCTACCTTCCTATGAAAGGAAGTGAAGATTCAGTCTTTTTACTTACTTTTTCTACCTGCATTTTACAGTGAAGCTGATCTCTTCATCACTCTCTTTCTCTCCACTGGCCCGGGAGATGTGTAAACAACTCAAGATGGGATCTCATTGAAGTCAGTCTTATATAGCATTAACGCCTTGACAAAGGTATTGGGCTCTATTTTTTCCTACTTTTACCTTCCACCTTGGACTAAGACTTTAAATAGTTTTTTCTACTCTTTCCTTTGTAGCTCTCATTGGCAACCTTTTAATTTCTCTATATCCTAAAATAAAATAGTATAGGCTCGTCCAGCCCTAACAATCCCTTTGAGACATCCGAATCAAAAGTAAGCCCTTGTAACCTCCATGGATCAAGAGAGAGAGGAGCTGTGCTAAGTCTTTATTTAATCCATTCCCATGAAAGCAAATTTAGCCACGACCACGACAGCCAAGTAAAAGACTGCCTTTCATTATTTTAGATGCCTTCGCTAGTTAAAAGAAAAGGTTCCCTTTTTATATTCATTCAGATACGCAATAAATCTAACAATTATTATTTATACTTGTACTTGTGGACAACCAATTTGGATCTTGCCAAATTTGGAGTCTCTTTTTTGACTTTTCTGCCTCCCATATTGAGACTGCACTGGTGTATGAAATATTGGGTTAGTTATTCTAAGATTGCTTGACTCGGATTATTCATTACATCACCGACCTTTAGTATTAGCCATACTATTTACCTATCCTTTTATACGCCCCATATATTATCTTATGGGGCACTGAAATAGAAAAGAGAGAAGCGGCTCTTGCCTCATGATTGGGATTCAGTAGTAGATTCAGAAGTTGTTGGACCGGTCGATGTACAAATTCTTTACAGGGAGTCGATTTGCGGGGTCGCGAAATCAGTCAATCCTGTTGATCCCAAACCGCCTAATTATACCTAAATCACTGGGGGTAGTTAAACTCTATTAATTGGTCAATCTTGGTTTATGGCTAATCACAATTAGGGGTAGTTTAATTACAATTAATTGTGATTAGGGGCAGTTTAATTAAGGTTAATTTTGATTAGTTTAATTAATGAAAATTAATGTGATAAGCTATGGCGATAATCTTTCGAGGGTGATGATAAGCTATTGCGATAGGTTATTGGAAAAGTTAGTAAGCTATTGCCAAATAGTTGATAAGTTATCGCCACATAAGTGATAGGCAATAAGTGATGGTTAATATGTGATTGCTGCTTGGATTTTATGTGAGTTTCTTGCACGTGCCATGTTGTAGGATGCCTACTTTGCTATGAAAGATAGCTGCCTTGTGTGAAACATCGTTTTCGAATTTTTAAAGAGAGTTGTATGGACATATAAAGGGTAAACCACAAGGTGTCAGGTTTATATACAATGTTTTATAATTTAATTAGTGCAACGATGTTTTAAAAGGATTACATGCAAAGTTTGACTGGTTTTTTTGTAAGTATGTGATCATGTACGAATATTTTTCCTATATTTTTACATGAAAAATGTGTAGTAGTTTACTATGTTGAGTACATATCATGTTTGCATTGACTAATGATGAGAAATAAAATGAAAGTGAGTGGTTTGAAGTGCTCGTGTAATCACGTAAAGGAACCCATCACCACCGATGGATATTGGGGGACGATGTTCGATGGATTTTAGATGCTAAGTTGAGGTTGAGGTTGGACCATACTGTTTAAGGAATGTTGTTTGTGGTGGGGGTCCTAGACATTACCATGCTCGATGGGGTGGGACGATGCCCGATCATGCTAGAAGACTGACAATTCGTGTGTTGACAGTGGCCCAAGAGGCCTTAATAATCGGACCATGCATGACTGCATTGTGCATGATTAATTATGAGATGTGTTCTGATTATGAATATGCATGTTTATATTATTTTTGGCATGTATGAGTTTATATCATACATGGTATGTATAGATGCAGGGTAAGGATGCATATGAGTCAATTTAACTGTTGGTTGTTTATTATGTTGGTTAGCCGCCTAATCGTTTTTATAGTTAAGGCAAAGTGTAGGTCGTTTTGCTATTAATATGCTGTTGATATATGGTTGCATGTTTTAGGTACCCCCAAGGAGAGTTGATTTTCTAACTGAGGCTTAGAGTATTAATTTGCTGAGATTTATATTTCATTTGTTGTTGTTAACCATTTTTTAGGCCCTTAGGCATGGCTTTCCACCTTGCACATTTTGGATTTCCTCTTGTCGCTAAGCTACTCGTATTGGTATTTACTACAATAGGGAGTGAGGCAGTCTGTTTTGGATGTGGTTAGCAAGGCTATCAAGTGAAGAATCGCCCCGGCAAGTTTGTGGGAGCGATGGTGCCACTGATGCAAGTAAGACAACTTGTAGGGAATGCTCCATAGAGTAACCTGAATAGACCCCCAGTGTAGACAAGGGTGTATGCCGTCATCAAAAAGGAGGTAGAGGATTCGCTCACCATGGTTACAACTACTATCATAGCCCCTAATAAGAGGTCCAGCATACGAGCATTTTTCGTGACATCCTAGGCTTGCGGTCGCCCCGATTCATTGTATCTTGTTATTATACACATGTGGAAGCGTTAACTTGACAAAACCTCAATCCGTAGAAAGAAAGGAACATAGGATATAATACTTTCCAACATCTACTACTTATATTACATCATTTTCTAGTACAAGCTCGCTCGCTCGATTCTTTCTTTTCTTTTACATACAAAAAGGAAGGCTGAGTTTCCTTAACTCCACTACTACTTCTGTTGTAGCCATCCAAAATTAGAAACCCTTCCGCTTAGGCCGTAATCATGGGCTAGGGGCCATCCCATCAGATGTCGCCCCATCGGTCTCATTGGATGGTCCGTCGAAACCTTAAAGAGGTCCGACCCAGTGACCGTCGAGCCATGCATACCATACCCTGAAGCAAAGAGGCACTAGTTCATCTAGCCTTCGTCAATCCATATGATTGACTCAAGCTTGCAATAGGTGATATCTTTTTCCACATCTACTATGTCTACGATGGATACGGTAATTTTCATAGGGTAACCAAAACATTCGGTAGCCATACTAATTACCTATAAAAGACAGGGAAGTGAGTACTTAGGATACCTAGTAAGTAAAGTCCCTAAATTTGGCTAGTAAGACAACCCTTTTTGTAAGTACTAGCCAAATGACATGAGCAAATAGTGCCAACGCAATAAATATGCTTTTCCATGATCATGGTTGTCAGTAAGAGCCAAAATTCATATCATATGCTCACAAATAACCGACACTCCATGCAACGTGCAATTCATTTACCATCATCAAGGACTCAAATTGACCCCGATCTTTCTGGAGCTGTTATAGGATTCGAACTTATTTAAATTCAGGCTTTGATATAGTTTTCAAGCACTTCAAAACTGAGGCATCTTAGGACTCAAACTGACCTCGATCTTTTTGGAGCTGTTATAAGATTCTAAATTATTTAAATTTAGGCTTTGATATAGTTTTCGAGCACTTCAAAACTGAGGCATCTTAGGACTCAAACCTAAGGCATCTCACAGATAGCAAACCCAAGACATTCAAAGGATGTCACGAGACTTGAACTCATTTCAATTTGGGCCTGCATAGTTGGGCATTCACGACTCATCTCCTAGGCATTTTGTTCTTTCAACAGAGCATCATCACAAACACTGTGGCAATGGCACTGCTCGTCCATTTAATGCACACGATATGGCAAACATGTTTATATTTTAGATGACTAGTTAATCTTCCATTCTTAGCTGATTTGACCATGCGCAAAGGTCACCCATAAAGCCGTGCTCATGCAAAGTGTGTGCAATGTTTCCTACGCCACTACTCTACTATGCCAAGAATGTATCTTGATCTGAGGCATAGTCTAATTAACAAGTGTTTGAGCTTTCCCCACACCAATTAAATACATGAGCTCCATATGCCTCAATATTGGTCAATACCCTATGGCTTTTGTAAACCTCAACTTGCAATAGACATGTCAATGAGTCTTGACATCATTCCGGTCATGCAACATACAAACATGCGCATGAGACTTAACATAATTAACTCATGGCTTATAATACCCACGGCTAACAAACGAGTCTACTAGTCTTAAAAAATAGGAATGGCATTACTAGAGGAGATGGGAAACTCTACTTACCTTGACAAACCTCGAAAAACTAAGTAAACAAGTGGCTAAGAAGGGAGAGGCACACAACGAAGGAAAGAGAGAGGGCAGTGGTGAGAATGCCTAAAGAGGATAGAGAGAGAAGGAGGAGAGGAGGCCAAAGGTGAGAAATGAGAATAACTCCTCTTATTTATAGTCCTTGGCCTCATGATTACCAAACCAAATGGTCCAATCTTTCTTTTCCAAATGGCACGCCTAACTTATTTAGGTGTCCATATTAGCTAAATATCTTGCCTGTAGAATTAAGGTGGCAAGCCTATTACTCTTATGTGGCAACCTAGGGCTTAGATATCCCTATTGGATACTCACATGCCATTCCTTCATTTGGCCAAGCAAGCAACCCACATTTAAGAACATTTAAGGTTATCCTTGGAAAGGTAGTGTCTAGGGTGCCAAATTGGCACCTAAAGTTTGTAGGCTCACATTGAGTGGTTTGATGTCTGCTTCTAATTGGTCCACGCAAGTGGCGACTCATTGCCTTGGCCATCAAGCCAAATCCATATGCAATGATGACCAAATCTTTCTTAGGGACAACTCATTGTCATGACTCATCACTTCATTAAATGTGAGGTTCTAGAGAGTTATTCTCTTTTGTCTTTTTCTCTAACAATAAGGCGATCCCAAGAAATCCATCAATTAAATTGATTCTGAGGCTAAAAGAGGGATTACTAGGTACACCTCCAAAATTCAATTCTCATGCACTCAAGGTTCGGGCCATTGGCCCCTCGCATGGCCAAATCGTCCTCTTGGGTAGTTCTTCAGCCTAGAAAGGTCGGTTCATAGGTCAGCTCATTGGCTAGCCTTGTGGTCGACATGACTAGCTTGCTCGAGTCCAGAATCAGCCCTTGGGCCGATCCCTAGGCTCGTCGCATGGCTTGCCTGCAAACAAATTCCCTACATGATCCATGGTTCACCGATCGGTTTAAGGATAGTTCTAGGGTCATCCTTAGCCTAGCACTAAGTCAAGACACTCTCGGGGGGCATTTCGATCGATTCCCGATCCATCTGCATGGTCAATAGCAAGTGCATGACTGATCTACGATCGAACATCACCAATTTGAGATTCTCTTCCGATAATTAAGAATAAAATAGAGAATAATACATTTTTAGTTGGGACATAATCGCAACTGGCCAAGTTGGGTCGGTCGTGTATCGTAGCATGGTTAGCGGAATCACCTATACTGATCATGATCAATCGATCAACGATCGTCCACCAATTTACGATGATTCATGATCATTCCATCAACAATTCTCGTGATCTAGAAACCATCTTATGGGTTGGTGGTCTAATCTCATTCGTATGGTTAGTGGCTGATTCATGGCTGATCCCACGACCAGTTCATGGTCGGTCGATCTATTGAACTATGATCAATCCTTGATTTTTTACTAATTGATCCCATGACTAATGATCCATGGTCGATTCATCTTGGATGTTATAGTTACTTCTCAAGGGGTTGAAATCGGGGATGTTACAGTATTCTTGCACAACCATGTTCCTTATGCATTGTTTAATCCTAGTACTACGCATTCTTTTGCAGCTAAGAATTTGTTAACTTAATGGGGTCAAATTCGAAACCATTGGGAGTGATTTATAGTATTTCTACCCTGTTTAAGGATAAAATGCTATTTGTGGTAGGTTGTTTAGGCCGTAAGTTAGCTTTTGGTAGTTGAGAGGAAAGCATGTACCTAATGGTGTTAGAAATGTATGATTTTGATGTCATCATCAACATGGATTGGTTCACTAAGCAATGAGCTATGGTAGATTTTCATGCAAATATGATATAATTTAATCTAATAGGGAGTAGTAGTTTTGAGTTTATAGGAAATCAAGGAGTACCATCAATTCCTCTAATCTCATCGCTGGAAGTGACTCAGTTACTGAATAAGGGTTGCTAAAGCTATTTGGCAATTGTGGTTATATGTTGGTTGAGAAACCAATGATGGAAGACATTGTTGTGGTACCGGAATTTTCTAATGTTTTTCCATATGAATTTCTTGAATTACCCCTTGAAAGGGAGATAGAATTCATGATTGAGCTAACTTCTAGAACAAAGCCAATTTCAAAAACAACTATAACAGCCTCGAAAACCGACCCCATGAGATCGGCCATAAGGTCCTGAATGAGTCGACCATGGGCCGCTAGCTATGGATCGATTGATTCAATTGGTAAAGATCAATGATCGATCATGGTCCGATCAACCGACAAGTCATGAATTGGTCGAGATGTTGACTGTGAAAGGTATATCGACCATACCGATCGAAACGGACTACCAACTCATGAGGTGACTTTGGTCACGAGGACTGGTCATGGGATGATTTTGGATTGGCGGATGGTCATTGGTTGATCTGACTAATCATAGTGCCTAGCTATGGATGATTCAGCCCGGCTATGCATCAATACACGAACGATCCGACTTGATCAAAAGTGATCGTCTTCAGACTACAAATGCATCATTCCCTATTTAGTTCTTAGTGATCGGAAAGAAATCTTGAATTTGTGATGTCCGATCATGGATCGGTATTGCATAGGCCATGAACCATGCGGATGGATCGGACATCGATCAGAATGAGCCTAAGAATAGACCCGATGACTCTGGCGTAATTCCTAAGGTCCATAAGTGCCTTGACTTAATGATAGGTCATGGGTAGTTTTGGAATTGGCCTTGAATCAATCAGAGGACCAATGATCGAATTATGAAGGAAAGTTGCACTAAGCTTGACAGTGGCCCAAGGACTGACCCGAGGGCTAGTCCCAGAGCCGCCCAGGCCGATTGTACCGACCTAAGGGATGGCCATTGTGTTGACCAAAGGACCAACCCTCATGGCCAACCAACCGCCTAAGGAAGCGATTTGGGCAAATTTGGGGTATGTGACCTGGACCCAGGGCATATGTAATTTGGTTTTTCAAGACATGTCATATGATCCCTTTTTCGGCCTTGGAACCAACTCGGATGATGGAATTCTCCGGACCGCCTTCTTGAGTAAGAAAAGGACAAAAGAGGAAAAATTCTCTAGAAGCCCTTCATTAATGTTATTGGATAAGCCTTATCATTTACTTTTCAAAGCTTATGATTGTGGTAAAAAAATATCTTGGGGGAAATGATGAGGGCGGATTACACATGGACCAATAGGAAAGTGTAAGGCGCGCCATCAATGATGACACCTAGGAGCTTAGACCACCAAATAATGCATTTTTAGCCTAGCTATTCACTTTAGGCTCAATTATTGGTGGGGTAGGCTTGCCACTTAAGATTCTTAGGCGGGCCATTTAGAAGTTTCAGAATGAATCGCTTGGACCGGTAATAATGACACCAAGTAGTATAAATAGGCAAAGAGCTCTTCACTCCTCACTCTTTGCCATCCATTTTCCTCCTCCACTCTCTTGGCCGCCCCTCATCCCATGCCTCTCTCTCTCCTCTTTGGCCTTTCAAGCCAAACCACCACTCCTCTAGTTGTGTTCTTAGTTCAAGGGTCATCCAGGTAAGTATAGTTTCTTCCTTTTTCTAGTATTGTTTACAATGTCGTTGACCCTAGAAAACTCTCTCGAACAAGCCGAGGGTAGGTCGATTGATATGGATGTACTCTATGCTTTGTTCGTGTCTTTGGATTCTTGTATGAATGGAATGACATCATGGTTCATTGCTTTTGTTTGGTACAAGTCGAGGTTCGCCCATAGCCATAAGGTGTGATTTGGTATTGAGGCATGCCGAGTTCGCATCTTGGATTGGTGTGGTGTTCCTCCATGCTTGTTATTTGAGCGAAACCTTGGGCTTAGGCTCGTTCATGGTATTATTGATAAGAGAAAAACATGATTTCATGATACGTGCGTTATGTTTGAGCATGAGAAATATCATTCATGGCACATGCATGAGGCTTGAGGACACCCTCAAGAGGGGGATTAGTGTTCGAGCAAAGATAAGAAAAAATAAAAAAATATGACTAGAGACTTGGGTTCGAGTCTCGAGCAAAGAGGCTGGCAAGAGACTCGGGTTCGAGTCTCGAGCATATTAACTGGGTTTGAGTCCCAATAACGGGCAACTAGCTAGGACCCGGTTAAAAAGCCTGAATTGAATTGGATTCGAGTCCTAAGATGGCTTTGGGAAGACTTGGGTTTGAGTCCCGAGCACAAGAGACAAAATGAATAAACATGGCATGCATGAGTAAGAAAAGAAAAGCTAGAAAGGCATAAGCTCATGGCATGCATCATGTTCATGATTCATAACGAGAATTGCCAATTTCACGTGCAAAAGCATGTTTGCATCTTTGAAATTGGTTTACCTTCAACACGGTTTGTATGAGATGTTTAACTAGAGTTGATGATTTTGTGATGTGCTAGTCGAAAGTAAGGACTATGCTTATTGAGTATTTGAAGTACTCACCCCTGTTTTCTTATAGGTGTTTAGCAAGAATAGCAATTTATTTTGGGTGTCCTGTAAAAATCGATGCATCATTATGGATATTATAGATGTAGAAACAGATATCACGTATCGGAAAATCACATCAATGGTTTGGGTTGAAAAATGATATAGTGAGTTAATATGTATATTCTTTGAGGCTTGGTATAGGTGGTATGATGGAGCTTGGATTGGACCACTTTGAGGTTTCGACATTCTCGGCCATGACAAGGAGTTTGACCCATCCGAGGACTCGGGTTAAGCTTATGTGTGTACTGACTAAGGGGTGGCAATAGGTTTCCCAATTTTGGGCTAGTACCTCCATAGTGGAGATAAGGAAACCCTAGCTTGTGATGTTTTTAAAACGGCCTAAGTTTTGATGTAGAATATGAGGCCAAGAATAGACGTGTACCCTTACCACTTGTATAATATCGTAGAAGTTGTGGTGTGTATCTCACGTTCCCACATTGTTTATGTGTCTGGGAAAATGTGATGTTATGCATTCTGCTTGTGCATAATCATGAGACAAATGAATTTGAGACGACGACAAAACCTAAAATGTCACAAAATAACTCGTAGCTCGATACCCCGAGCTAAGGGGGTCGTGATAGGATATGGTATCAGAATGGGGTTATTATTGTTACCAGGAGTCTTAAGGTGCGATGGGAATCGTGGGATAGAAAATTAGGAAGAACACATCATGCTTGTGATTGTTTGCTTGATTGTTCTTTCTTTTTGAAAGTGGTGATTACTGAGTTTGATTGTATTGTAGGATTCTTCTAGAATTCTATAGTAGTAATCCCTAGCAGCCAGTATGAGTTCCTAGGATCCAATGACTACCCATGGGAAATCAACTCAGGACCCGAATGCTTCGAAAGGAAAGTCGAGACAAGCTCCTTGACTTGATGGAATTTTGCAAGTTTTGACTACTATTGGGAGCCTAATGGAACAGTAGGTTCAACAGTAGCGAGCCTCTGCTTCCACTAATGCCTCAATGTCTGAAAATGGAATGGGAATGGGGACTGTCCAAAATGCGGGATGGTCGAACAATTCTTGAAACTGAAGCCTCTGAAATTTGCTGGAACTGGAAATCTTGATGAGGCTGAATCTTGGATCGAAGAGCTTGAGAAGTTCTTTGATGTTTTAAGGTGTTCTGAGGAGGATAAAGTGACATTGGCAGTATACTGATTGCAGGGTAACGTTAGTGATTGGTGAAAAGCCACTAAGAATTATATTTCTTGAAGGTACTCTAATGACTTGGGATGTCTTTGTGCAAGCTTTCAACACCAAGTATTTCCGAAGTGCTCGAGATTGGAAGATGTCAGAATTTTTGCACTTGTAGCAACGAAATATGACGATAGAACAATATGAGGCAAAATTAACTAAATTGTCGAGGTATGCTCCTCGATTGATTGAGGATCCAATTGATTGGGCTAAAAGATTCAAGGATGGTCTTAAACCTAACATTCGAAGCCAGCTAGTGCTCTTGAACCTCAAGGATTATTATGAATTGTATGAATGGGCTTATTTGATTAAGAAGGATACACAAGAACATGTTGTTGCAATGAGTTCTCAAGGAAGACCTTTCTATTCAACCTTTCATCCCAACCAATGGCAAGGCAAAATGTTCTCGCTAGGAGGAAAGCACGGATTCAAAAAGAATAAGAAGCAAAAAGTGAATGCGGTGTTGTCTGAAGCATGTCGTACCTATGGGAAATGGCATGGTAACGCTCCTTGTTTGGTTGGAAAGAGAGTGTGTTATGGCTATGGGCAACTCAGCCATATGTTGAGGGATTGTCCTTAAAGGTGACAAACTTTACTACCTTTGCAACAGCAACCAATGTCATCCAATGGAGTTCCTTTGCAAGACAATCGTCCTCCAGTTCAAGGACAAGTGTATGCAATGACACAGGAAGAAGCAAAGAACTCCAAGACCGTCATTATAGGTACATTCTCTTTACACAACTATCTAGCCTATTTTTTATTTGATACAGGTGCGATACATTCTTTTGTGTCAAAAAAGATTGCACGATTAGTAGAGTTGAAACCTGAACCCCTTACAGTGATTCTTAGTATTTCCACCCCAATGAAACATAAAATGTTGTCCACCATGGGATGTAAGGAGTGTAGGATCATCATAAGTGGACAAGAGGGAAGGATAGATTTAGTAGTACTAGACATGCATGATTTTGATGCCATTATTGGAATGGATTGGCTCCGTAGACAACGAGCCAAAGTGGACTGTTTTAGCAAGATAATCCAATTTAGCCCACTTGATGGAGTTGACTATCAATTCATTGGAAATGAAGGAGGACCATCAACGCCTCTAATTTTCATCTTGAAAGCCATATGACTCCTTAAAAAGGGTTGTTAAGGTTATCTAGCCACCGTAGAGAATAAGTCGGTTGAGGAACCAAATTTAGAAAATATCCCTATAGTATGGGAATTTCATGATGTATTATTCCCTAAGGAATTGCCGGGGTTTGCACCCGAAAGGGAAATAGAGTTCACCATTGAGTTAAGTTCCTGGAATGGAACCTATTTCTATGACCCTATACCAGATGTCTATAGTGGAGCTCAAGGAATTGAAGGTACAATTACAAGAATTACTTGACAAGGGATTTATACGCTCTAGTGCCTCATCTTGGGGTGCACCAGTTTTATTTGTAAAGAAGAAAGATGGGTCGTTACGTCTTTGTATCGACTATCGACAGTTAAATAGAGTTACAGTCAAGAATAAGTATCCACTGCCATGGATTGATGATTTATTTGACCAACTTCAAGGAGTGGCGGTGTTTTCCAAGATTGATTTACGTTCGGGATATCATTAGTTGAGAATTAAGAAAGAAGATATTCCGAAGACAGCTTTCAGAATTCAATATGGGCATTATGAGTTCATCGTGATGCCCTTTGGCTTGACGAATGCACCAGTAGCTTTTATGGATCTTATGAATCGAGTATTCAAGCCGTACTTGAACCACTTTGTCATAGTATTTATTGATGATATTCTGGTCTATTCAAAGAACACGGTAGAACATAAACAACACTTGAGGAGTGTGTTGCTGACACTTCAAGAACACATATATGCAAAATTTAGCAAGTGTGAGTTCTGGCTAAACCGCATGGTATTTTTAGGCCATGTGGTGACGGGTGAAGGAATATCAGTAAACCTTGCCAAAATAGAAGTATTAGTAAGTTAGCCAAGACCAACTATAGTCGTCGAAGTTTGAAGTTTCCTTGGTCTAGTTGGATATTACTGGAGATTTGTAGAAAGATTCTCCAGTATTGCTACTCCCCTCACTCAATTATTAAGAAAGAACGTGAAGTTTGAATGGATAGACAAATGTGAACAGAGTTTCCAAGAGTTGAAGTGAAGACTTACGACAGCTTCTGTGCTCATGATATCATCTGGGTCAGGAGGTTTCGAAATATATAGTGATGCTTCTCATGAGGGACTTGGCTATGTGCTAATGTAGCATGGAAAAGTTGTGGCATATTCTTCCAGGCAATTGAAGCCCTACGAATTGAATTATCCAACTCATGACCTGGAGCTTGCTACGATTATTTTTGCCTTGAAGATTTGGCGACACTATCTCTACAGAGAGAAGTTTGTGATATACACCGATCATCAGAGCTTAAGGTATTTATTTTTGCAAAAGGAGCTAAATATACGGCAACGACGATGGATGGAACTACTAAAGGATTATGATTGTGAAATTTTATACCATCTAGGCAAGGAGAATCGAGTTGTTGATCCCCTCAGCCGCAAATATTCTCTTGCACACATGATAGCTCAAGAACGGAATCTTTTAGAGAAAGTCCGAGACTCTAAATTTAAGTTCGAGATAGGATAACTCATGAGCCTCCTATCTACACTCAGAATTGAGCCAGAAATAATTCAGAAGATTAAAGTTTACAACAAACTGATTTGGAGATTCAAAAGCTTTGGAAACAATTTATGGATGGAAAATGAAGTGATTTCTGTGTTACAGAAAACAGAACTTTGAAATTTCATGAGTGTTAGTGCATACCCAATGACGATAAGCTCAAGGAAGAAATTTTAGCAGAAGCGCATCAGAGTAACTATAATATCCACCCAAGTAATATAAAGATGTACCAAAATCTTTGGCAAAATTATTAGAGGAACGGCATGAAGGCGGATGTTGCTAAACATGTCGCCAAGTGTTTATCATGTCAACAAGTGAAAGCTCAATGTTGCAAACTTGGTGGATTATTGCAACCACTTGAAATTCCTGAATGAAAATGGGAACATGTCACCATGGATTTCATGTTGGGACTTCCAAGGAGTCAAAGAGGAAATGACTCAATTTGGGTAATAGTTGACCGATTGATAAAGTTAGCTCATTTCCTAGCCGTAAAGAAAGATTTCTCATTGGAAGACTATGTGCACTTGTATGTACGATAGATAGTTCGTTTACATGGAGTACTGGTGACGATTACATCCGATTGAGACCCTAAGTTCATAGCGGTATTCTAGCAAAGTCTACAAGCTGCATTAGGAACAAAATTGCAGTATAGTATGGCTTTTCATCCACAAACTGATAAGGACTATCTATGTAACATCCTCGAAAACCAACCCCATAAGGATCGGCCATAAGGTCTTGAATGAGTCAACCATGGGCCGTTGGCCATGGATCAATTGGTTTGATCGGCAAGGATTAAGGATCGGTCATGGTCCGATCGACCGACCAATCATGAATTGGTCAAGTGTCGGACATGAAAAGTATACTGACAACATTGATGGGAATGGACTATCAGCTCATAAGACGACTTTTCGGTCACGAGAATTGGTCATGGGACGATTTTGGATCGACGGATGGTCATGGGTCGATTCGACCGATCATAGCGCTTAGCCGCGAGTAAGTTCGCCCGGCTATGTACCGATCCACGGACGATCCGACTTGACTAAAAGCGACCATCTTCCAACCAAAAATGCATCATTCCCTATTTAATTCTTAGTGACCGGAAAAGAATCTTGAATTGATGAAGTCCGATCATGGATTGGTAATGCATTGACCATGAACCATACAGATAGATTGGGCACCGATCGGAATGAGCCTTGGGATGGACCCGGCTATTCCATTGTAATTCCTAAGGTCCATAAGTGCCTTGGCTTAGTGCTAGGTAATGGGTAGCATTGGAATTGACCTTGAACCGATTCGAATTATGAGGTAAACCTCATGGCCAACCCATCGCCCAAGGAAGCGGTTTGGGCAAATTTGGGGTATGTGGCCCGGACCCCGGGCACGTGTAAATTGGTTTTTCAAGACATGTCATATGATCCCTTTTCCAACCGCGAAACTGACTCAAATGGTAGAATTCTCCGGACTGCCTTCTTGATTAAGAAAATGACAAAAGAGAGAATTTTCTAGAAACCGTCATTAATGTTATTGGATAAGCCTTATCTCTTGCTTTTCTAGGGGGAAATGATGAGGGCGGATTACACGTGGACCAATGGGAAAGTGCAAAGCGGGCCGCCAATAATTACATCTAGGAGCCTAGATCGCCAAATAATTCCTTTCTAGGCCATCTAAGCACTTTAGGCTCAATTATTGGTGGGGTAGGCTTGCCACTTAAGGTTCTTAGGTGGGCCACTTGGAAGCTTCGGAATGGACCACTTGGACCGGTAATTATGACACCGGGTAGTATAAATAAGAGGAGAGCTCTTCACTTCTCATCCTTTGTCATACATTTTCCTCCTCCTCCGCTCTCTTAGCCGCCCCTCATCCCACGTCTCTCGCTCTCTCTTCTTCGGTTCCCAAGCCAAACCGCCACTACCTAGTTGTGTTCTTAGTTCAAGGGTCATTAAGGTAAGTATAGTTTCTTCCTTTTCTAGTATCATTCACAATGTCGTCAACCCTAGGAAACTCTCTCGAACAAGCCGAGGGTAGGTCGATTGTAAATGATGTATTATATGTTTTGTTCATGTATTTGGATTCTTGTATGATTGGAACGAAGTCACAGTTCATTGCTTTTGTTCGGTACAAGTCGAGGTTCGCCCATAGCCATAAGATGTGATTTGGTATTGAGGCGTACCGAGTTCGCATCTTGGATTGGTGCAGGGTTCCTCCATGCTTGCTACTCGAGCGGAACCTTGGGCTTAGGCTTGTTCATGTTATTATTGTCAAAGAATTCATGATTTTACGACACGTGCAATATGTTTGAGCACAAGAAGCATATTTCATGGCACGTGCATTATGTTTGAACATGAGTAGTATAATTCATGACACGTGCATTATGTTTAAGCATGAGAAGTATGATTCATGGCACGTCCATGAGACTCGAGTCTACCTTCGCAATGGGATAGGTACTTGAGCAAAGATAAGAAAATTTAAGAAAATCTGGCTAAAGACTTGGGTTCAAGTCCCGAGCATATTAACTGGGTTTGAGTCCCAGAAGCCGCCAACTAGCTAGGAGCCCGGTTAGAAAGTCCGGAATGAATTGGGTTTGAGTCCCAAGACGGCACCGGGAAGACTTGGGTTCAAGTCCCGAGCACAAGCGAAAAGATGAATAAATATGACATGCATGAGTATGAAAGAAAAGCTAGAAAGGCATAAGCTCATGGCATGCATCATGTTCATGAATCATAGCAAGTGTTGCCATTTCATGTGCAATAAGCATGTTTGCATCTTTGCAATTGATTTTCCTTCGACATGGTTTGCATGAGATGCTTGACTAGAGTTGATGATTTTGTGATGTGCTGGTCGAAGGTAAGGACTATACTTACTGAGTATTCCAAGTACTCACCCCTATTTTCTTACAGGTACTTAGCAAGAATGGCTAGTTACTTTGGGTGTCATGTGAAAATTGATGCATCATATACGGACATAATAGATGTAGAAACGGACATCATGTATCGGAAAGTCACGTCAACGGTTTGGGTCGAAAAGGGATATAGTGAGTTAATCCATATGTTCTTTGAGGCATGATATAGGTGGTATGATGGAGCTTGGGTTAGACCACTCCACGAACTCGACATTTCCAGCCATGACGAGAAGGATGACCCATCCGAAGACTCGGATTAGGCTTTTATGTATACCAGCTAAGTAGCGGCGATAGGGTTCCCAAATTTTGGGCTAGTACCTCCATAGCGGAGCTAGGGAAACCCTAGTTTGTGATGTTGTAAAATGGCCCAAGTTTTGATGTAGAATATGAGGCCAAAACTAGCTGTGTACTCTTTCCCACGTGTATAATATAGTAGAAGTTATGGTGTGTATCTCACGTTCCCATATTGTTTGTGTGTTGAGGAAAAATTATGATGTTATGCATTCTGCTTGCGCATTATCATGAGATAAACAAATTCGGGACGGTGACAAAACCTGGGATGTCGCAAAATAACCCGCAGCTCGACGCCTTGAGGTAAGGGGGTCGTGACAATCTAGACATAAGAGGATATGCTGAGAGCTTGTGCATTTGATTTTAAAAGAAGCTAGGACGAGCACCTGCATCTCGTCGAATTTGCTTATAATAACAGTTATCAGCAAAGCATCGATGTGGCTCCATTTGAGGTGCTATATGGTCGAACTTATAGAACTCCAACTTGTTGGAATGAGGTCGAGGAAAAGAAGCTTGCCGATCTTGAGTTGGTGCAGCTTACCATTGAGGTAGTTCAGGTCATTAGAAAGAGATTTAGAGCCACCCAAAATAGGCAAAAGAGTTATGCAAACAAGAGACGAAAGCCTTTAGAATTCCAAGTAGGAGATCACATATTTCTCAAGGTATCTCCACTAAAAGGTACATTTCATTTCGATGAGAAAAGTAAGTTAAGTCCACAGTACATAGGACCCTTTAAAACCCTAGAAAGGGTAGGGAATATGGCCTATTGATTGGCGTTGCCATCGAAACTTGCATAACATATTTCATGTATCTAAGTATGAGCCAGATCCAACACATGTGCTCAACTTCGAAGAGATCGAGGTAGATGACCAAGGGTCATATGTTGAGGAGCCGGTGCAGATCATGGACAGATGTGAGTAAGTAATCAGAAATAGGGTCATTCCTCTAGTCAAGGTCCTATGGAGACACCATGGAACGAAAGATGCAACCTAGGAAAGTGAAGAGATTATGGGGTACAAGTACCCGCACTTATTTGAACGTCCAGGTAGGTCATGAAATTTCGGAGACGAAATTTTTAGGGGGGGAGAATTGTACCAGCCTATAAAATCGACCCCATGAAATCGGCCATAAGGTCCTGAATGAGTCGACCATGGGTCATTGGCCATGGATCGATTGATTCGATTAGTGAGGATTAATGATCGGTCATGATCCAATCGACCGACTAGTTATGAACTGGTCGAGACGTTGGCCGTGAAAGGTGTACCGACTATACCGATGGGAACAGACTACCAGCTCATGAGGTGGCATTTTGGTCATGAGGACTGGTCATGAGATGATTTTAGATCGGCAAATGGTCATGGGTCAATTTGATCAGTCATAGGGCCTAGCCATGGGTGATTCCACCTAGCCATACACCGATACACGAACGATCCGACTTGATCAAAAGTGATCTTCTTCCAACCAAAAATACATCACTCCCTATTTAATTCTTAGTGATTGGAAATAAATCTTGAATTGGTGATGTTCGATCATGGATCGGTATTGCACCAGCCATGAACCATGCAGATGGATTGAGCGCCGATCGAAATGAGCCCAAAGATAGACCTGGCTATTCCAGCGTAATTCCTAAAATCAATAAGTGCCTTGACTTAGTGCTAGGCCATGGGTAGCCTTGGAATTGACCTTGAATCGATCGGAAGACCAATGACCGAATTATGAGAGAAAGTCGCACTAAGCTCGATAGTAAGCCTAGTGATCGGCCCTCGCATTAGGCTCGGTAGTAGGCCTAAGGACTGGCCCGAGGGCCAATCCTAGAGCTGCCTGAGCCAATTGTGCCAACCTAAGGGGCGGCCATTGTGCTAACCAAAGGGTTGATCCTCATGGCTGACCAATCGCTTAAAGAAGCGATTTGGGCGAATTTGGGATATGTGGCCCAAACCCTGGGCATATGTAATTTGATTTTCCAAGACATGTCATATGATCCCCTTTCCAGCCTCGGAGCCAACTCAGATGGTGAAATTCTCCAGATCGCCTTCTCGAGTAAGAAAAGGACAAAAGAGGAAGAATTCTCTAGAGGCCTCTCATTAATGTTATTGGATAAGCCTTATCCCTTACTTTTCAAAGCTTATGATTGTAGTTAAAAAATATCTTGGGGGAAATGATGAGGGCAGATTACACATGGACCAATAGGAAAGTGCAAAGCGGGCCATCAAAGATGATACTTAGGAGCTTAGACCGCCAAATAATGCCTTTTTAACCCACCTATTCACCTTAGGCTCAATTATTGGTGGGGTAGGCTTGCCACTTAAGATTCTTAGGTGGGCCACTTGGAAGCTTTGGAATGGACTACTTGGACCGGTAATAATGACACAAGCTCATGGCATGCATGAGTAAGATGAATAAACATGGCATGCATGAGTAAGAAAAGAAAAACTAGAAAGGCATAAGCTCATGGCATGTATCATGTTCATGATTCATAGCAAGAGTTGCCGATTTCATGTGCAAGAAGCATGTTTACATCTTTGAAATTGGTTTGCCTTCGATATGGTTTGTACGAGATGCTTAACTAGAGTTGATGATTTTGTGATGTGCTGGACGAAGGTAAGAACTATGCTTACTAAGTATTTGAAGTACTCACCCTTATTTTCTTATAAGTGCTTAGCAAGAATGGCAATTTACTTTGGGTGTCATGTAAAAATCGATGCATTATATGCGGATATTATAGATATAGAAACAGATATCATGTATCGGAAAATCACGTCAATGGTTTGGGTCGAAAAGGGATATATTGAGTTAATATGTATGTTCTTTGAGGCCTGGTATAGGTGGTATGATGGAGCTTGGATTGGACCACTTTGAGGTTTCGACATTCTTGGCCATGACGAGGAGGATGACCCATTTGAGGACTCGGGTTAAGCTTATGTGTGTACCGGCTAAGTAGTGGTGATAGGTTTCACAATTTTGGGCTAATAACTTCATAGTGGAGATAAGGAAACCCTAATTCTCAGGAATAACTCAATAAATCAAACACTTTCACTTCCACTCGGTCTTTGATTATGCATTTCATCATTATTCATGCATATAATTAAACAATCAGCACTTCAAGAAAGTATAACAACCAAGAACACATCAAATTAAGACAAAAATTAGCTTATGCATGAACAGTGCCGTGAACAGTAATTGTGAACAGTAAATTCGTCCAAAAATAAGTAAATAAATAAGCTTAACCATGGTTAATCAATTAACTCAACCCTAGTTAATCTAACCTAACAATGATTAATTTTTAACCTTGGTTACTTTTAAAACTAATAATGATTACTTTAATTAATTAACCTTAGTTACTTTATTACTAACTATAGTCAATTAACTAACCCTAGTCAGCCTTAATTAACCAGCCTAATTAACTAATCAACCTTAATTAATCACAAACACACAAATACATTGATTAACCCCTAAACATGGATTAGCAAGTTAACTTACTTGGATCAGAAATCTGGCGACACTGTCGTATAGAGGGGAATGAGGGCTATGAGGGGTAAGCTTGGGGACAACAACATATGACAAATGGTGGCCGAAACGGGCCAAAAACAGTGCTGGTTATTGTTCACACGAAACCAGAGTGCTGAGCGAAAAAGGCCAAAACGGGCGGTTAACGGCGACCAGGGGTGACCAGGGGTACGCGGCTGGCTTCCTAACTTCTGGGACTACACTTTGGGTGGTGGGGGTTGTCACGCCTCGACTCTCGAGCTCGCGGCAACCCCATTACTTTGGTCGATTGAAAGCGACGTCCCAAGACCCATCGACGACCATTCATTTTATCTTTCGTTAAGCGCAAGCGGAAGACGAACCATCCCAGACAAACAAACAATCAAATAGGGATAGATGGATGAACAACAATGACAACAACAACTACTCATTTATACATCTTGATTGGATTAACCAACGGAGGATCGTTTCCGAATTACAAGCTCGACAAAAAGGGCCGATCCATCCTCTAAGCGAAACCAAAAGAACTAGGCTAATCCAACAGTACACAAAGAACCCTTGGGTTCAACACCACGATCACTCGGACCCATCGGACTCAAGCTCCATCGAGTCGATCATTGGAGAAGCGGGCGCAGGATTCTCCATTGCAGGTACGCCATTCTAAAGACCTGAAAATGTTAACCACGACGGGTTGAGATAAAATCTCAGCGAGTTCTTCCCCCTAAGCCCCGGTTAGTACGCCAACTCAACCCGGGGTATCTCTCCAGAACCACCCGTCACTCAACCCACAACAAACAACCAAAACCAAACAACAGCCAACAACAGATAGGGCAACCCACAATCAATATTCGATTCGCATGCAACCTTACTCGATATGCCATACCCTGCACGTTCAATCTCATCCAATGCAAGCAAGGCACATGGCCGTTAGATGACATAATTCATCAATCACATGCGAGTCGCGCCACAAGTGATCTCACCTGGCCATTGCCACACCCTACATGACTGTCAACTCATGCGTGCGTACCACAAATCATCACGACATTAAGAGCATGCGAATAATCAGAGCATCTCACATAACTTTCTCATGTCTCACACTCACACATGCTCCGATTATAAACGCCCCCTCCTAGGCCAACGGCACAACCTTATAGTTAGCGGTTCTTGGCTAAACTAGTTTCGTCCTCTTTACCTCGAGGCACAGCGACGTCAAGGGTCATCCCTTCCCTCTGACGGCATTCCCGAAGGAGCACAGGACCTGCCCACTACCGCAGTCCCGCAACTGACAGGAACATAGGACCCGCCCACTACCGCAGTCCCGTCACATGTCCCCCGTCAGGCATCCGATCGAAGTCAGGCGACCAAACGGCCACGGCACAACCCCATAAGGATTGGCGGTCTTCCGGCAACGCCGGGGTTCCCTCTCTTAATGTGATCATGCAACACATCATCAAGCAATTCATTCTTGTCTTTGCTTTTTGCTTGGTCGTGAATGCAACATCACCCATGCTCATGCGATATGCCATTTCAGATAACCCACGCAATATGTCATGCGATCTCACTCGACAATTCCAAAATCCAAATCCAACCAACACTCGATCACGCATTTCATCATCAATCATGAGTATAATTAACAATCGGCACTTCAATTAATCATAACAATCAATAGCACATCAAATTCAATAAAAAATTAGTCTCTGGATGAACAGTGCCATGAACAGTAATCGTGAACAGTGATTATGAACAATGATTTTTCCGAAATTCAATTAATTAAAACATTTAATCCAGAAATTAAACAAAAAATTAATTAAAACAATTAATCAATTCAATTAAAGCAAATCATGCTTAATTAAACACATAAGCACCATTAATCCCAAAGTAAGCACAATTAAGCTAAATAAGTAAAATTAAGCTAATCTAATCTTAACCATCTATTTAACCACCTATCTTAGAGCTAATACAACTTAATTAAACCCCTTAAACCAAGATTAACACTAACTAACCAACCCTAAGCAAGTTTAGGCACTAAATAGGAATTAGGAGCTAAACTCACCCGTTAAGCGGGCCGGCGACACGGACGCGGTGGCGGCGACGAACCCGACACCCGGGGACCTCTACCACGACGATCCAAGGTGGTCTCAGGGCTGAGAACAGCAGCAACAAACTCGAAATCCCTCTGCAACTCTAAAAAACTGACTGCATAGGAGGAAAGTTGCTGACCGGAGTTCAACGGGCTGCCCGGAGCTCCGGCGAGCGGCGGGCCAGCGACTGGCGGCACCTGGGGGTCGAGGGGGAACCACTTGTGGCTGGGATGGGTGGTGATTGGGTCGGAAAGGGAGGGAAACGGAAGAAAAGGCGGAACAAAGTTGCTGCAGGCGGAATAGTGACGGTCCGGCGACAGCCGGCTTTCGGCCGGAATACGGGTTGACCGGTAGCTCCTTCCGGCGATCGATCAATGCTATTTGAACGGAATTTCTCTTCTGAACACAACGGCGGGTGGCACGAGACGAGATTCCAACGGGAAGGCAATGAAAAACTCAGATTTCGGTGAAAGGTCAAACTGAAAAACAGAAGAAAGGAAGGAAAACCATGGGAGAGAAGTGCTGCGATTTTGGAGAAGATGAAGAGGAGAGAGAGAGTGAAGTGAAGGCTGAAGGATAAGCCTTATCCAAGCCATCAAGGCTTGCCCTACTTGCCAAACAATGACCTCATCTTCTCTCTCTTCCTTTTGACGTTTCTTCAAAATATCCAAGGGCATTTTGGTCATTTCCACCTTGCACATTTCCCAATCTGTCATTGGGCTGAAAATGGAGGACGGGCCTAGGAAATGGGCTTAAAAATGAATAGGAATGGGCTCAGGAATTTATTGGGCTTGAATCGGCTTGGTTTTAGACAATGGGCTCGGAAGGGTAAAGGGTCGGTTTGGCCCAACGAGCTCACTTGCTTGCCTCGGGTCTTCCATGGTGGCTGTCCCACCTTAGGCGTGAGGCCCACACTGATTTTGCCCGGCCCACATCCTCGTAGGCTCATTTTCTTGGTCCGAAAATCCCTTTTCCAAATACTCGGCTCAACCGGCAGTGTCGACTGTCTAAGAAGCATCGTCCAAAAGTCCATCTCGAACATTCCCGAAAATTCGAAGTCCAATATTGGATTCTCATGCCATGTCAATTTCGCCCGAATGCCATTTTGGTACTGCTCAGACTGACAGGTGGCTTTGAGGATTCACGCGTAACCGACTTGTGCCAATTCACATTCAAGACTTCTCGACACATGGACGTCCTTGACTACATGAAATTGCGAAGAATCGATTCTTATTTCAAAGTACACGATTACTAAGGATCGACATAGGGTCGTTCGCGAGTTCGATAACAATAGACGGAATCACCTGTCGTCCCATTATGTTCTGCTCACGAATCGACTTCTATTCGTCCCTGGAATCGGCCTGCATGACTATAGGATCGTCCTTACACAAGTCTCACGGTCGAGTCGTTTTCCCAGGTCAAGTTCTTTAGTCGCACGAGTTCTGTCCTCATTAGCCTTTCCCCTCAAGGTTAGTATCTCAGGAATGATCAGTTCCGAGTGAGATCAACCAACAATGCATTGGCGAAATTAATGTTCATTCATCCCTTAAAGGGCTCAAATTTCAGGATGTTACAGTGGTGGCGGCTCCGGTGATGGTGGCAAGGCTGTTTTTTAACTAGAAAACAGTAAGGACAGCAAGAAACAACAGAAATGGAAGAGAAAAGGAAGAGAAAAAGGGAGAGAGAGAGAGGCTGGGCTAGTGCACAAATTTGGGGAGAAAAGGAGGAGAGAGAAGACTGCTGAAAACTTGAAGGAGAAGCCAAGGCAAGTGGGCTTGCCACTTGCTTCAAGAACCAATCAAAAACAAGCACAAACAAAACATAAACAAAGCCCATTTGGGCACAAGAGGAAAATGCCAAAAGAGAGAAGCCCATGGGCTGAGGAGGGAGAGGAGAATGGGCCAGCTTAGGCCCCCTTTGGGTTGGGCTAGATGGGTGCAAGGCCCATTGGGCCGTCGGTCTTGGACCGGTCCACCCGCGGGCCCGAAACCCGGTCCAATTTTCCCATTTTCTAACACTTCCGTGTCCAATGGAAAATCCCAAAATAAATGAGGCGACGTCCAAATATTTAGTCCTAATATCACTGAGAAGTTGGTTCCCAAAATCGGATTAAAAATCAGGGCTAAATTGAGTCAATTGCGACCGTAGTACAATTTGGATTATCAGGCGCCCTTTTAGGACTTTCTTCACATTTGACCCATGGTCAACCATTCTTTGATCCATGTTAACATCATTTCTCGAGTCAGGGATGTCCCTCAATTATCGTGTGATCCCGAGGGTTCAATTGATAATTCCAAGTACCAGATGAAAATGATTCGGTTTAACGTCGTTCGTAGTTCGTATCGAAGTCGTGCGAAAATCACCCACAATTCGACTTCATACTTCTGCTGAATCGATTTATTTACATTTCCTTAATAGTCTAGTACTGAGAGGATATCGTTTCCTTCCAGGTCCTCATAGTCGAAGGGTTCATTCTTGATCGAAATTGCGAGTCGTATGCGTATTGTTTCCTATAGGCACCTCCATATAATCCATTATCCCACGAACACACAGTTCAGAAAATTTCTACTGACCAGGCCTTCGACTAATATCGCCATTTTATAAAATCCTAAAATGTGGTCGATTTTCAGGATGTTACAATTCAAGGACGAGATCTAGAAATTTCTTGGATGATTATGCGTTCCCAACAATGCAAAATTTAAGAAGGAAATTTTGTCGGAAGCTCATCATAGCAGTTATAGCATACATTTGGACAGCATGACGATGTACCAGAATTTGTGGTAGTAGTACTAATGTAATGACATGAAGTTAGACATTGCCAAGTACGTAGATAAGTGCCTAACAAGTGAAATGCAACACTACAAGTTTGGAGGATTGCTACAACCCCTTGAGATTCCTAAATGAAAGTAGGAACATATCACAATGGATTTTGTGATGGGATTACCAATGAGTCAATGAGGCAATGATTCGATTTGGGTTGTGGGTGATAGACTAATGAAGTTTGCACACTTCATCATCGTACGAAAACTTCATTATCATACGAAATGACTTTACTTTGGATAGGTATGTAGAATTGTACTTGCGGCAAATCATTCGTCTTCACAGAGTGCAATGATGATTATGTCAAACCAAGGCCTTAAGTTTACGGCAACATTTTAGAAAAGTTTGCAAACGGCCATGAGAGCAAAGGTGCGGTATAGCATGACATATCATTCACAGATGGATGGTCAGTAGGAAATGACAACTTAAACGCTCAAAGATATGTTGCGAGCTTGCATTTTAGATTTTAAAGGAAGTTGAAGAAACAACTTCATTTGGTGGAGTTTGCCTATAATAATAGCTATCAAGAAAGCATTAAGATGGCACCATTTGAAGCATTTTATGGTAGGTCCTGTAGAACTTCGATTTGCTAGAACGAAGTTGGTGAATGAAAAATATAGGCCCATAATTAATTTAACAATCGATAGACCCTATCAAGGTCATTCAGGAAAGGCCAAAGACAGCTCAAAGTCGCCAAAAAAGTTATATGGATAAGCAACATAAGCCATTGGAGTTCCAAGTTAGTGACCATGTATTCCTTAAGGTATTGCCAATGCGAGGTAGTTCTTGATTCGGCAAAATGGGAAGCTGAGTCTGAGGTACGGTGGATCCTTTGAAATTTTGGAAAGGATTGCAACCATGGCCTATCTTCTCGTGTTGCCATTGAGACTTGCTTAAGTCATGACGTTTTTCACGTGTTAATGTTGAGGAAGAATGAACTAGATCCAACTAATGTACTAAATTTGGAAGAGACGGACATGAACGACATGATGTCGTATGTGGAAATACCAATTCGGATAGTAGATCGAAAAGGAGCAAGTGTTGTGAAACAAGACAATTCCCCTAGTCAAAGTAATTTGGCAGCATCATGGGATAGAAAAAGCCACTTGGGAAAGTGAATAAATAAGGTGCTAGTACCCCTATCTTTTTGAGGAGTTGGGTATTAATGCAAATTTCGATGACAAAATTTCTGTAAGAGGAGAAGAGTTGTGACATCCTGAATTTTGATTTATTTTGGATTATATGAATGAATATTTTATCAATGAGTTATTAATTAAATCTCGCTCTGAATTGATCACTTATGAGATACTAACCAAAGGAGAAATGCTATTAAGGATTCAAATATGCACGACTAGAGAATTCGACCATGGATTGATGATTTGACCATAAGGATTAACATAGGTCATCCATGAATCGATTCCTCGTAATTTCATAATAACAGAGGTCATCCATGAATCGAGGAGACTTAAATGTGAATTGATATTATTTTAACCAGGGGTTGAATATGCATAACTTCTAAGAGCCGTCCATTAATTTGAGATGTACTAAAGTTGCAGTTGATTGAATTTAGTCATGAATTTTAATTGGACTTCGAGTATCGAACTTTTAGGAACGTCCAAATTAGAATATTGGACATTGCCTCATTAATTCCCATATTTATTGGCTCACATGGAAACGATGGAAAAAAGGGTTTATCGGGCCAAGAATCAAAGTCCATGAGGAAGTGGGTCGGACAAGGGCCTAAGTAGGGCCCAATGCAAGCCAAGTGGGCCAATGAGGCCCATCAAGCCCAAATTATTTCCTAAGCCCATTACCAAGCTCAATAACTTTGTGAGCCCATTACTATTCATTGAGCCCAATTCTAAGGCCCGTTCTTGACTATGGCCCAAGGGCAAGAAGGGAATTTCAAGACCAAAATGTGAATCGACCAAAATACCCTTCTTTACATTAATGATTTGAGAACAAAAGCAAGAGAAGACAAGAAGTGATGATGGATTTTTGCATGGGAAATTGTTGAACTTGAAGAAGAAGATTTCCAAGAAACAATTTCTCTTTCTCTCTTCCCTTCCCCCTTTGCATCTACTTAACCCCCATCCTCATTCTCTCTCCCTTTTCTTCTTCTTTGCTTCCTTCTCCTCTTTGTTCTTCCCCTTGGCCGCATGGATCAATCATACATTGCCACCACCTGCACACTGGAATCGCCACCCATTGCCCATCTACCCGCCTTGGTCACTCATTGCCTATCCATGCCGCTCAATGTCCGCCACTCCTATTCTCTCTCCCTCTCTTGGTTTCCTCTTTCACTGAGTCGAAACCCACCACCTCGCTAAGAGACCCATTTCGCCGGCACCACTTCTTGACCTGCTGGTGGTAGCTATGTGTTGTCCTCGCCACCGCCGTTGCGCTCATGTTTACATCATGGTTATTGGGTGTGTTAACACTCTAATCTCTTGATTAGTTTGTTAAACTTACTTAGGTCATAGTTTAGTATATAATTAAACTTGATTAGTTGGTCAATCACGATTAGGAGTAGTTTGATTATAGTTAATCGTGATTAAGGGTAGTTTAATTAAGATTAATTTTGATTAGTTTAATTAATGATAATTAATGTTATAAGCTATCATGATAAGCTTTCGAGGGGTGATGATAAGATATCACGATAGGTTATCAGAAAAGTTGATAAGTTATTGTTAAAGATGTGATAAGTTATCAGCAAATTTAGGGATAACCTATTGTTCGAGGGATGATAAGTTATCGAAATTTTTAATGATAAGCTATCGCCATATAAGTGATAGGTTATCGGAAAATGCTTGATAGGCTATCACAATTAGGGCTTTGAATGTTAGTTAATATTTGATTTCTATTTGGATTTTATGCAAGTTTCCTACACACGCCATGTTGTTGAAAGTCTGCTTTACCTTGAAAAATAATTGCCCCATGTGAAACATCTTTTTCGAATTATTAAAGAGAATTTTATGAATATATAAAGGGTAAACCCAGAGGTATTGGGTTTATATATCATGTTTTATAATTTAATTGGGGCAATGATATTTTAAAAGGACTGCATGCAAAGTTTGATATGTTTTCTATAAGTATATGATCACGTGCGAATATTTTCCCTGTATTTTTACGTGAAAAATGTGCAATAGTATACTATGTTGAGCACATACCAAGTTTGCATTGACTAATGATGAGAAATAAAATGAAATTGAGTGGTTTGAGGTTCTCGTGTCATCATGTAAAGGAACTCATCACCACTTATGTATATTTGGGGACGATGCCCAATGGATTTCAGATGTTGAGTCACGGTTGAGGCTAGACCGAAACTCCTTAGGGAATGCCATATATGGTGGGGGTTCCAGATGTTGCCTTGCTAGATGGGGCTAGACAATGTCTTATTATGTTGGAAGACTGACAACTCATGTGTTGACAGTGAATTGAGGAGCCTTAATAATCAGGCCATAGATGATCGCATAGTGCATGATAAATTATGAGATGTGTTCTAATCATTAGTATGCATGTTTGCATTATATATGCCATATGTGAGTTTATATTGTGCATGGCATGTGCAGATGCAAGATAAGAATGTTTGTGAGTCAATTTGATTGCTGGTTGTTTATTATGTTGGTTGGTTGCTGGTTGTGTTTATAGTTAAGGCAAAGCATAGATCCCTAAATTATTGATTTGCCATTGGTATATATAGTTGCATGTTTTAGATACCCCCGATGCAAGTTGATTTTCTAATCGAGGCTTAAGGCATTAACTTGCTAAGATTTATATGTCATTTGTTGTTATTAATCATTTTTTGACCCTTGGGTATGGCTTTCCACCTTGCATATTTTGGACTTCCTCTTAGCACCGAGCTACTCTTATCAGTATATACCATAGTAGGGAGTGAGGCGGTCTTCTTAAAGTTTAACACCATTGTTTGGGTGGACGAGGGATGGGGAGAATTCATTCCACATCTTTATGTGCCCTGGTTCAATGGTGATTTGTTGGAACCCTATGAAGGACTCGCAGGGCAATGCATCGAGTGGATATGAGATGCCTTCTTCTTGAACTGACCTAACCCTCAGCTTTTGACAAAGTAGATTAATCCTAGCCACTAAATCTTTTGGTTGCTCAGTAAGGAAAAAGGTGTCCACCGAGAGGGCTTGTAAATGTAACCTTCCTTGGATTAATCAAATAAATAAATAAAATTGTGTGTTTGCTACTATTGTAGTTGTTGGTCTTTCCGGTTGTCTCTATTGTTATTGTTTGACTAGGTCACTTCCGCATGCATATAATTGAAAGATAAAATGAACGGTTAGTGATGTGTTTTGGGACGTCACATTCATTTAACCTAAATGAAAAGGGATAGTCATGTATTTGAGGATCAAGGCATGGCAGATACCAATTCTAGTCGTTAACAATGGTCGCATGTTACTTGATTATAATCTTATTTTTTCAAGCAACAGACACTGTTTCAAACATGATTGCTCATTTTGGGTTGCTAGATTCTAGGTTCTTCTCATAATTAATCTTAAATATTTTTAAATCCGATGATGTGATTATGTAGATTTTCTAGTGAAGATCTGCAATGCACAAATTTTGTAAAATAATTATGTTTGCAAATTTGAAGTGGCTTGTTATATATCAACCGTGAGAAATTTATTCACTCAAAAAGTACTATGACAAGTTGGACATACCCGATGTGTACGAGGTCATTATAGTAAGGGATAATTATACAAACAATTTTTGAACTTGACTCAATGTGCAATTTGGTCTATTAATTTTCAATTTGTTTAATTTAGTTCTTGAACTTTAACTCATTGTGCAATGTGTTGCATGAACTTTTAATTTGTTCAATATAGTCCTTAAACTTTTAGTACATGTTCAATATAGTCTTTGAATTGTATGAATATGTTCAACATAATCATTTTTCATTAATTCAAGAGTAGGGATTATATTGAACATTTTTATACAGTTCAGGGACTATATTGATCATGTATCAAAAGTTCAAGGATAACATTGAACAAATTAAAAGTTCAGAGATCAAATTACACATTGAGCCGAAATTTTATGTCATTTTCCTTTATAGTAAAAATGAGTTAGGTTTCGCATAAGGATAGTAATGCATTTGAGATAGGTTTCGCATAAGGATAGTCGTCTCAAACTTGTTCCACTTCCATCCCTACCACCAATGCTTGGTTATATCTATTGGGGTAGAGTTAATTGAGAGATTTTTAAGTTATTGTGGCATTAGCATCCTGAATTCAAAAAAGGTAAAAGTCATTACACACCTCTGAAATCAAATTTTGGTTCCAATTTTTTAAATGAAGGCAATCCATTCACTTTGACCTATAGGCTCTGCTTGGAAATGTTGATAAGCGTCGAAGAAAGAATGTGGAAAGAAATTGGAAGAGTTTCCCCTATTTGGGAGATGTAGGGAAAATGAAGGTGCATTTTGGTGGTTGTCAAAATAAAACCCTAAAAATCCGAAAATCCGTTCTAGACTAAATTGGCCTAAAAATTTTTAGTCCGAGTAGACTGGGAGGGATTTCATAGCTTTGCTATTTACATTTCAAGGAGGCTAGACTCTCAAGCTTCGTGTTATGTAGCCCAAAATGGCCCGGCTTGCCCAATTTTGTTTCATAATTTTTATTTATTTATTTGTTTATTTATGTTTGTAGTATTCAATTAATATTTTTAGTCCCAGATGGAAAAAATGAAAATTTATATTATACCATTGAAACAACTATAATTATTTACAAATTTGAAAAAGAAAAGACAGTTTACTAGTGAACGAGTTACTCGCAAGTTTTTTTAAAAGTGTACTGTATCTCAGGCCCCAAATAGCCAGAAATTACAAATGAAGGGGCTAGATAGTCCATGTCAGATTGAGGCAATTTTTCGGGCTCGGAAATTCCAAACCTGAACGGACCAAAATTGGCTAGAAGCCCAGCCCGGCCCGCCATGTACTCCCCTACATCTAGTGGTGGGCCAAAAGTTCTCTGGAGCCCACAATTGCTGATCATTCCATTTGGGCCGGGGCATTCCAATTATTTGGGCAAAATTTGCCACACTAGCCTTCTTTTATTTAATATTTTCGTTCTTCATTTTTCTATTAATGGATAATAATGTTTTTTTTTACTCATTTTCTTCATCTCATTTTCTTCACTTTCTTCACCTCAAATTTCTTCAACTATATTTTCATTCTCTTCATTACCTTCACCTCCCCAACTTTTTTCCAAATGTAGTGTTAGTAGATATGGTTTAGGTTCGTTTTCCCCAAACGGAATTACTAACATTTGAGACGATGTACGTAGAGATAGAGCTTCACTTCGCTTAAGGAAGAAGACTAGTGGCCAACCCAAGGGGGGTGTGGGGGTGGTGTCCTCGGTGGCCGTGTATTGATTTTAACCTATGAATCGTAGGATTCGCGTTTTCGGAAACCGAAAAAAAGCTCTCTCTCTCTCTCTCTCTCATCCAATCGAATTTGCAATTGCACATGAGCACCGGCCAGCCACCCATGTGTTTGCCCTTGCTTCAAGCTAGCCGTGATCACCGCAGTGTTGAACTCAACGCCAAATCTAGTTGAGCCACGTCTAGCTCGATGCATGTCAAAATTTCTGAAGCTCGACGCTACGTTTGGTCAATCGTCGTTGTGGCTTTGAGCTCGACACCTCTTTTTTTGAGTCAGGCATTGGTGAAGAAGAGAGAGAGAGATGCAAACAAAGGTGGGGGATAACTTGTAGAGGGCGTGGGAGGTGTCGATTGGGAAAGTGGCGGCATTTGTCAAGGACAAGGACGTTGACATTAATCGGAAGTAGGGGGGGGGGGGGGGAGACGATGTGAAGTAGGGAAAGTATTTCATATGATAAGTCTTATCACATGGATATGATTTGCCACTGAAAAGTAAGTACTTTCAACATTTAAGCACCAATTAAGATAACATGCGTATTGCGTGGGCAATGTATGTTAACTTATTACACCACATCAATCAAATGATTTTTCTTAGAGAGAGAGAGATGCAAACAAAGGCGCGGGATAACTTGTAGAGGGCGTGGGTGGTGTTGATTGGGAAGTGGCGGCATTTGTCAAGGACAAGGATCTTGACATCAATAGGAAGTGTGGTGGGGAGAGAGATGATGTGAAGAAGGGAAAATCTTTCAAGTCTTATCGCATGGTAGTGACACTTGATATGACTTGCCCTTGAAAAGTAAGTACTTTCAACATTTAAGCGCCAATTAAGATAACATGCGTATTGTGCGGGCAATGTGTGCTAACTTATTACACCACATCAATCAAATGATCATGACATAGAGTACATTTTAGAGAGAGAGAGAGAGAGATGCAAACAAAGGTCGGGGCTAAGTCTTAGAAGGCATTGGTCATGTAGGTCAAGAAAGTGGCTGCATTTATCGAGGACAAGGATGGTGACGTTAATTGGAAGTGCGATGGGGGCAAGAGAAAGAGAGATAAATAATGTGACGAAGAGAAAATATTTGATATAACAACCGTACCATATGGTAGTGACATGTGATATGACAATTTAAAGGGAAGTGAGCATTTTCAATATATTAGTGCTAATTCAGAAAACACGCATATTGTATAGGTAGTGTCGATTTACTTACTACAGCACATTAATTGGAAGGGGTAGTTTGATCTTTTTAGTTAAGAATTTTCGTCTATAGATGATGCAAATGGCAAAAACAGGATGCCATTGTCAAAAATACATTTTCGTAGCAGAGGTTCAGTTTGATCATGTTAGTAAAGGATTTTTGTCTAAAGATGAACACAGGATCCAAATATCAAAAACTGAAGTGTAATTGACATAGATATAAAGTTGAGGTGGATTTTTGTAATTTTCTCTAACACGATGAAAATATAGAAAAGCTCAAAAAATACCTTCGTGTTGTATCCGACTTCACTTTATATCTTCTTCTTTTTAAGGTACGAACCTATGCTTTTGTGTTGTCACTTATGCAGCTTTTTTTTTTATAACACTTTAGACATAGATATAAAGTTGCGGTGGATTTTTGTAATTTTCTCTAACATAATGAAAATATAGAAAAGCTCAAAAACTACCTTCGTGTTGTATCCGACTTCACTTTATATCATCTACTTTTTAAGGTAGAACCTATGCTTTCGTGTTGTCACTTTTGCAGCTTTTTTATTTATTTATTACGCTTTAGATTTTAAATTTGTTATCAAATGAATGGGATGAGGAAACTTCTAGGATGGCATCCCATTGATTGATCAATGACAAGTATACAACCATATTTAGCGGAGTTCTAAGAAATTACTCAGAAGATGGACAAGAATCGTTTGACTACTCCGAGGATCAGCATTAACTTGTCATTTTCTTCCAGCCATCAATGTTGAAAAGTAAATGATTGTCAACCAACAACGCATTTCCGAGACGCAAATATATAATTATTTTTCTTGTCTGTCCTAATTGCAAGAAATTTCCATGATTTTTCGAGTGTTGGTTACATTCTAGAAGAAACACGCTGTTTTGCCGATTTTATCCTCGCAACAATATATCTTTTACGAAACAGTGTGTTTCGATTTAGTGTTCATGAGGGAACCTAGGGTCTATGTTAGTATTGAACAGAGATGGTCAAATGCAATATTACATGTACTTTTATTAGAGGAGCCTTCTATGTACAATATTACACAGGATTTTAGTTGATGATCCAATATAAATATACTTTGATACATTGAGGAATATAACTAAGAGTTGATAGATAATACAATGTTGGGATCAAATCGATGACAAATGACTCTAAAGGAATATCACACCCAAGTAAAGGCACTAGCACAACTTCAGGTCGATGTCGATGACATCGAACAAAGAGGTCTAATTAAGGGATACTTTCCTTTGTGGCCAATACACAAATCCAATGTCAAGGCCCAGTCAACCACACAAATCAGTGGATTGACTCAGGTAGATGTTGCTCTTAGATAGATTTGAGGACACAATGTCGGCATTTAATTAACGACATTGGACAAAAATGAACCACCAAATGACCTTACTCTTTGGCGGATATCAAAACGCAACACCGGAATCTAATCAATGGCGCCAGATGATGATATTAACACTAAGAAGACATTGCTACTAGATAGATATGAGGACACCATGTTGGAATCCAATCGACGATGCTAGACTAGGCTGAAAAATCGAGGGAGTTTACTCCTAAGTGATATTGGAATGTAACACCAGAATCTAATCGATGATGCTAGTTGATGATATCACTATTAAGGAGACACTTTTTCTAGATGGACACGAGGACACAACATTGGAATTTAATTGACGACATTGGACAAGGGTTAGACAACACTAGAATCTATCAATAGCACTAACTAGGATATGACACTTGTCAGAATTGAATCAACAATGGGAGCCTAAAATTATACTAAGCTAGACTAAAAAATAACTAAGGAAAGATAAAGAGTTTTGTTGTGTTGCTCGGAGGACCTCTTGTTGGAGAACCTCGGGTATTTATAGGGATACACCAGTAATTGTTGAGTGATTACTAATTTGAATTCATCACCTTTAGTCTTCAACACGTTTACTATTCTTTTGTTGGTTCATCCCATAATTGCTTTAATCGTGCTTCCACTTATCAAGGATAACTTTCCAAATTGAATTTTGATCATCCACTGCCTTTCTTTTGCGCCTTTTGACCTTTGCAATTTATTGTCAAAATCTACGTTCTGATGTTCAGTCACGTGGTTTTCTCATCATTGATAGCTCAGCCTCTTTCTAGATGCCCATCGATGGCCAATACTAGGGCCCCGTATGTCATTTTATCAAGCTTCGAGGTGAATTTTGCTCATAGAGTTCCATCTTTATAAATGGGTGGCTTTCCAATTTCTTAGGGGCATAGGCATCCCAAGTAATTTAGTCTTATGGTTCTTCATTATCTGTGTATGGTCTTTTTTCCTAGGTGCTCATTTTGTATGGAAAGAAAAGCAACTACTGGAGTGGGAGAGTCAAAGTCGAAAAGAGAATTCCTCGCTTCTTTCTCTCATTCAAAACTATGCATGAGACTTTCAATTTTGGGTACCAGCACATGTGATATGTCGGGAAACATTCATTCAGTTTAGTGAGTACAACTACCACGAATAATATAATGACCTTATTTCTTCCCGACGCCCATGTGCGTAAGTTGTCTTCCTACCTAATTCTATTTTCTAAATTGAAATAATATTATAGCTATTGAGCTTTCATGATCATTTATTAATCTAATAAATAGCCAATTTCTCCATTGTTACCCGCAAATGATTATTAGAAGGACATCATTGATTCTTAACTTTAGGGAGAGTGTCACTATCCTTAAGTTCCATACATGTTAACTAGCTGGAAGAGATAACAAAGACCAAGACTTACACCATAAAGAAAGATCGAGACAAATAATTAGTCACTACTGAGGCAGACTTATTAATGGCTAAACTGGACTTATTAGCTGTCCTCTACCTGGATCACATGAAGCGGTAGTCCAACAAAGATTAATTATGATCACCCGTCAAGAAAAAAAGAATTACCATTTATGGTCCTTTAGAATTTCTTAACGGATAAGTTAGTTGGCTCCAATAACTCTTCCAGTGATCTTTATTCAAAAATCAATGGTTGTCGACTAAAACAATTCCAAAGCGTAAAGATTTGATTTTTCTCCTTGTTTGCCCATCCGTTGCAATTGAATGGCATATCAATTTTCAAACCGTTTATGACGATGAATTGTATCAAATAAAAAATCCCAGTTGCGATGAATTAGCAATACGTGTTTTCAAGTTTTCAATCTTTACTTGAATAAGATACTATCGCCGCCAACAAAAAATAAAAAATGATTACATCAAGTATTCTAATAATGGACTGTAAACCACGTTCTATAATTTGCTATATCTTTTATATAGACCAGAATTTGCTGAGCAATTTCGTAAATAGCGTGCCATTTTTGCTCAAATCTTTTGTTTTATTGTTTTTCTGCGATTGAGGATGCAGATGATCTCTTTGTTTCCACAGTGAACCACGAAATCCAATCACCTAGCAATGTTGCAGAAGACGAAAACTATGTTTTCTCATTTTCACAAGGACAACTACAAAGGATATTCACTGATAAATGGCCTCACCTTTCTTTCAGAGTATGGTCCACCATTATAGAATGGCAGCCTTTGTTTCCACCAAGGGGTCCCCCTGAATAAAAATATATTATGAAACTTTCACGACATAATCATGGCTGTTCCTACAAGTTGCGAAAAAAGTTGTGTAAAAGGCATGTGAGATCAATGTGAACATAGAGTACGAAAGTAGGAAAGAAACCATGTGGGAGACTCCTGAAATCTTCTCTCAGCGTCCAAGACACTTCCTACAAGTGATTTCGTTGACCAGGAGGGAAAGAGCAAGAAGAAGACCTGAGGCTAACGAGACTAAAGAGCCGAGAGGAAAGAAGCGTCTCCCGCTGCCATAGCACGGCGTAATGTCAGGAACTCTTAGTGGTCTACGGCCAAGGTTTGGTAACAGGAAAAACCAAATGAGATAAATGGGAAGTTGAGTGAACATTGACAGCGATCAATGCAATGATAGGGGAAAACAGTTATGAATCGGGACGACAACAACCAGATGAGGTGAATTGATTGTGCTAGGGGAAATTTAAAATAAAAAATTGACGAGGGATGTGTAAATGTACCGTTGTAGTGGAAAACAGTTAGCCATAAACAATATCTTCCATCAAACATAACAAAAAAGAATTAAGAAAATAGAAGAGATGCATAATGGATTTTATAGTGGTTTGGTCTTCGACTTGGTCTATTCTACTCTCCCATCCCCAATAGTCACAACAATGTTAAAATCCACTATATAATCAACTCTTTTAGCTTTAATAACCACAGCAAGGCTAGTATTTACTATGTGATTTTTGAAATTTTACGGTTTGTAGAGAGAGCTACTTCTACATGAATCTTCGGTAGATAATTCTATAGTACTAGAACTCACTCTCCGTTCAGATTACAAATGCATACACTTGTATAGAGAAATACAATCAGATTTACACATTTTCTACATACAAGAACAATAAGAAGATGAACACTCAAAGCAAAGACTAATTTTTGTTAATTTTCCCTAACTCTACTTCTACTTCCATGGGTTGGGTTGGAAAAAAAGAATCTGAAAATGCAACTACGCAAGCAAGATGGTGCAAAACTTTGACTTGCTTTCCCTTGCTTCTCGCTTGAAGTACAGTAGCTAACAACCAGGTTTTGGAAGTTGTCTTCTCTCTTAGATAATTAATCAATTAGGATTGGTTCAAATATTTATATTCATCACCTCCTCTCGTTACCTTCTTTTAAAATTTTTATTAAAATTCGAAATTTAAATTTTGGAATAAAACATATTAAGCTACTGAGGGTTGCATCAAATTAAGTAAAATAGTATGCATTCAGAATTATGCAAATCAATCCATTACTGGGTAGTAGTGTGGATAAATTGAAAACTATTTGTTCGACTCCTTGAAGAGAGTTATACATGATAGAAAAAATTCCACCCATACAGAGAGCTACAGTCAGGTGTTTGGCACCTTTATTTTAATTTTTTCAAAGAAATTTAGGATATACGACATCAAGATGTATTTAAGTCTAAACAAATGTAGCTAATCTATCTGCAATCCCATTACATGATTTAGAAGGGAATTTAATCACCCATACAACCAATGAGTAGTGAGACTTAATAATGTCTAAATAAAGACTCTTCTTAGTAAAAATAACTGGCTCCTCAAATTATTAGCACATTTTATCTAAATGATAGTCTAAATTATTAGCATTTACATGCTTCAAAGAATTTGAGTGAGTACGTTAATCTGATCCAAACCACACATGCTTCTAGATTGTGTAGAAAGAGAGGATTTAACCCTACAGATGGAGACCTTTTAAAAGTAAGGTGAATGATATGAAACTTGACTTATTAAAGCGAAGGTAAGAGAAAAGAGTCATTTACCACAGAACGGTTTTTGCCGATTTCAAACAAAAATTAACAAGCACAACATGACTTGCATGTTTTGGGGGAAAATTATTTTTACTAAGAAGAGTCTTTATGCAAAGGATTTTATATTTTGAACCACTAGTCTTCCACCACATCAAAATGTCGAGATCAATAACTTTTTCAGTTTTATCTTCAAGATAATAGAATTAAGAAAATAGAAGAGATGCATAATGGATTTTATAGTGGTTTGGTCTTCGACTTGGTCTATTCTACTCTCCCATCCCCAATAGTCACAACAATGTTAAAATCCACTATATAATCAACTCTTTTAGCTTTAATAACCACAGCAAGGCTAGTATTTCATGTGATAATCATTCCACACGGTAGTGACGTGTTGAGATAAGTCAATGATAGTGACTATTTTCAATATTTAAGCATTGGTTAGAATAACAAGCATATTGTACAGGCAATATGGATTGGCCGATTATATCACGTTATGTGGTAGGTGAGTAGTTCAATCTTTTAGTTAAGGATTTTTGCCTAAAGATGAACATTGCAGCAAATGTCCAAAACTAGAAACGTTTGATATAGGAACAAAGTCTGAGAGGATTATAAAATTTTAGTTATTATGATTAAAACTAATATAAGCTCAAAAACAATCTTCATGTTCTATAAAAACGATCTATGATTTTGTGCTGTCAATTAGCTTTGTTATAAGGCTTCAAAATTTAAATTGGTTATTAAATGAATGGGACGAGGAAACTTCTGCGATGAGATGACAACCAATGATTGACAATGACCTTTAGAAGATTGCAAGAGACAATGTGATTGATTGATGTTAAGAGGAAACTCACTTTTCAGATAATATAAAGAATACTCGATAATGTGATAAAGTTTTCTAATATAAAACTTAGGAGATGGGCAAGGATCATTTGACTTTTTCGGGATTAGCATGTACTTGTCTTATTCTGATTTAAATAATCAAGTTTTCAGATATTCAAAAAATCGTATGCCGTGTTCTATATTTTGTCATATCTTTTAATAATAGACATTATTTTCCCGAATAATTTCGTAGACTGCACGCCATATTTTATTCAAATCTTCTTTGTTTTCACATTCATATAACAAGTACAAATACCTAGCAATCTCGCAGAAGACTTATACCATGTTTTGTCATTCTTAAACATACAGTCAACTAACAAATCCAATTACCTATGAATACTGTAGAAGAAGATAATGTTTTCTCATTTTCACACATTCAACAACTTTTGTCCTAAACATGATGTTAAAAGGCCTCAAGCCTCGTCCACATGTATGGATTCCTGAGACGTAAAACTTTGAGAGTATTGCTGAGTACTGGGGAAAAAAAACTATCATACCAATTGGGAGTACGAGGCAAACAGATACCGATATGTTAAAATAAGAAAAACATCATAGTAGCCCACTCCACTATATGAAGGCAGGCACAGGAGGCCCTCTTACGGAAGCAATTCCCCTTTTTTTAATGTGGTAACCCTTCAACCACACCAAGGATCCAAAGAAGTCCCTGATCTGAAGTAACCCTTTTCACAGGCAATTTTTCTGCTACAAAACGAACTAAAAGGCTGGCTTTGAATTTCTCTCTCCTAATTTTAAAGATTTGAGATGTTTGACATTATGTAGAACCTGATATCAAACTCTAAAAAGTTAAAAAAGAGAAGAGTCTCGCCTGTATTTGGTCAATATATTGTCTTTTTTGTCCATTTAGGTAATTCTTAGCTGTTCTTTAATCCTGCGTGTTGCAACCATATCACTTCAAATTTCACTATTTTTTTTTTAGTAGTACTTGCTTCCACTTCACCTTGTACATGCATTACAAGTAGTTCTCACATGCAAGTCAGTCATGTTAGTTGCGTCTCTACCTTTAGTCTGTCTCTTCTTGAATGCACATTCTATTCCTCAGATTAGCTCTCCCCACAGTTTCTGCACGAATCTGGATCTGACTATTTCTTAAGTTAAACCTTACACGCAACACTTGATAGGACTAACTTCAATACGTATTCCCGATTATCATTCTTATTTTGCTACTCTTAATGAGACTCAATCCCGTCAAGAGGCTCAATCCAACACTCATTGGTAGAAGCTAACATTTGAAGATTTGCAAGCTTTAGGAAGGACTCACTTGTAAGATTTGTTTGATCTTCCACTTGGGTAGCTTGCCGGAGTTTGCGTGTGGGTTTATTTAGATAAGACTCATTTTGATGATTCTGTAGCGCAGTATTTGGCTCGCTTATTAGCCAAAGAATTAAGGAGTATGACATTGATATGGTGTTGAGCTCTTAATATATTTTAGTCAAACCATAACCCATTGGCTTAAGTATTTGAGTAAATGCGGATCCAATTGAATATGTTGATGGGTTTGAACTCGAGCTTTCTCTTAATGATCTCCCTGATTGAAATTATTAGGCTTTCACTGTGTGCTCCCAACAAATAAAATCAGAGCCGATGGTTAATTGGTGCTTCACCCCCAATCTTTCATGTTTGGTGAATATCTCAAGAAGGAAATTTCATGATTGACACTTATTTTGGGTGGAAGTTTCATGTTTGGTGAATATCTCAGGCGGTGGTCACCTAGGTTGCACAACCCATGTGGTGGTCGCTTGGGTCACACAACCCAGGTGATCGTCTGCTAGGTCGCCAACCTGGCGCCCCTAGGTGGACGCCTTTAGCGGACAATCGCCTGGGTTGTGCGAACCCGGCGATGAAGGTGTCCACCTAAGTCACAATCGTCCCCTCCGCGCAAACCCAGGTGACGGTTCCGTTGCCTTCGCTCGTGACCCAGGCGATGAAACCATCACCTTCGTCACCTGGGTTGGTGACCCAAGCAACCACCACCTAGGTCATGTGACCCAGGCAACACTTGAGGTCACGCAACCAAGGGTGGCGATCGCTGGGGTCAAGTGACCCCTCAGGCAATAGTCGCTAGTATCGAGGGCCCTTTGGCCTACGGTCGTCAGCTTCATTGGCTCACAAAGAAGATGAATAGTACCATCTTGAATAGTACCAACTTGCATTATGAAAATGCAACTTCTCAAGGCACCTCCCACTTTGCATTTAGCCAAAGTCCTCTGAGGAGCCTTGGAGATGCAATTGCATCTTTCTAAAGTGAGTCCAAAATTTTAACCAAACTCATTTACATTTGGCTAAGGGACTTTAGAGACCCAAAGCCCATTTCAAATGCCAAACTAAATGCACCCTAAATTAATCTAATGTCCTTTAGGTATCTTATCACTTTAAGAAAAATGGGTTTGCATGTGATCTTAATCAATTTTATTACCTAAATCCCTCTAACATATATAACATGAGGATCGTGCAGTAAAAATTAAATAAAGCAATAACTAGGAATGAACAGATAAAGTAAATAAACTGTAGCAAAATGAAAAATCAGATGTATTCAAAAAGAAACAAGACCTTGTTATTAAGCCTTGGGAGAAGACCCCGTAAGGTACGAATCAAAAGCAAACACGCACTTGGAAGGCCTACACGTGCATAACCATAACATGACTAGGAACAAACCTAAATAAGGAAACTTACTTTAGTGGGAGTCGTACTTGGAATTGAAATCCTATTTGAATTAGGAATTCTATCCAAACTAGGAATTCAACTTGAACCTAATAAAACTAATAAACCTAATGGAATCAGCAAACCTCCTTAAGTTAGGAGACTTAATCTACGCATGAATCGTAGCCCAAGCTTATGACATTATGAATCTAATGCAATAATTTAGAAATCTAATACTACTAGGATTACAATATCATCAAATCCTACCTTTGAATCGATAGAAATTGAAAAGTTTGCTCTATATGACGGCATTCACCAACTTGGATATAGATTGAATGTTGCTAGAAGCTAAAACCTACCTTGTTGGGATCAGCATTCACCAAATAGGGGTGAGCAGTATCAAGGTGGGTAAGTTCCAAACTTGGTACTTGGCTGTCAGGGCTAGTTCCTAGTTTTTGGTGTTGAGAGAGTCTCCTAATATATTTTGAAGTTGACAAAAATATTCAAGGTTTATTAAGACTTTGATATAGGCACAAAGTTGTTTATGTTTCAGACTATATTCTTGTAAAAAGGAAATTTTAAATGATGAGTGAAAAGATTCTAAATAGCTTGAAGGACCTATACGAACAAGTCTAGAAGAATGAAGTTCATAAAGAGGTACCAAGTTAAATAGTCAACATGATCTATATCACTATTGTACTCGAAGTGCCTAATGAGAAGGAGTCTAATATAAGTAGAAGATTGGCAAAATCTAATATTATCATACAACTAGGAAGCTTGATATAATAAGAAACTGTTAATATAAAAGGAGCATTTACACCACGCATGACAATAACTTTGTCATGATTTTCAAGATTATTATTTTGAAATATTTTGTCTCATCCCTTATTAGCTTGTGATTAAGTATGGATTCCTTATTTAAAACATTTAGATTGACCACTATTATTTATGCGAAATATCAATCACATGAGGTATCTTGATTGGACAATCATTTCGAAGGTAAGATACTTTTCATTAGCAAACCGTCTACTTCTGGATGCCAAGATTAGATTGTATGAGCGACTAAATCAACAAAAAATTTGATTGATCGACTTCAACATCTAATTGATCTTCTCAATAATTGTCTAACGATTTGATTAGAGATTTATCCTCTTGAAGAGTGCTCGACGGGAAGATTGGATATTAGGAGTATAAAGGGAGATCAAGATGCTGAAGAAAGAGGATTGATCAAGAGTTCAAAAATCCAATTCTAGAGAGAGCTTTACATTCTTTACATTGTCTTCTGAAAGCATTCAAATTGTAGTCTTTTGAGAAGTGTGGTATTGATATAGTTTGTGCTTCAATGTGAGATAGCGAGATCTATCAGCTTGGGTATAACCAACACCGGTTTCGAGGAGAAAAGTTTGAGTATAAACAACACATTCTACTATAACTTTAAGAAATTTTATAGTGGAATCCAACTAATAAGCTATTAGTGTTGCAAAGTGGATGTAGGCTTACACTAAGGGTGTAAACGGTTCGGTTCGGTTCGGTTGTTTTGAAAAATCGAACCGAACAGAACCGAACCGAACCGAACCAATAAGGGATAATACAGAACCGAACCGAAACCGTCCCAAACCAAAAATGTGGTTCGGTTCGGTTCGATTCGGGACGGTTTTTCGGTTTTTCTATTTTTGTTTTACTTATTGAGATCTAAATGAATAAGAGATGATGATGAAGAGAGATCGTTCATTTTTAATTAAGAATTCTGGTTTGGTTCGATTAATCGAACCAAAAAGTCAACAGTTATTTTTCGATTAATAGAACCAAAATCAAACCGAACCGAACCAAAAATGCCCAAAATTTCAGTTTGGTTCGATTTTCGGTTCGGTTCTTGACACCCCTAGCTTACACAATGCCAAACCACTATGAAGCTTTTTATTCATTGTTCTCAATCTCTTTGCTTATATTAATTTTCTATCTGATAGAAGCACTGCACTATACTATATGCAATAATTAGTTTGTGCTTGTATCAACACTTTGTTATATCGATTTCACTTTCTATCAAGCTTGACGCTTTTAATTTTGTAATTTTCTATCAAGTTTTTGAGAACACCTATTCACCCTTTTTTTGTGATACTATTAACCAACATTATTTAGAAGCTGAAACTTGCTCATTAGACCTTGCAATCAGACTAGAATGGCTGGGTAGGGTCGATCCAATCTAGTATTCTAGTTTCAAGTTCTATCCTTGATCGGTGATCACCCTCATATCGGGGAAAGTACATCGCAAGTGCCAAAACTTGGCACAAAGGGATACTTAAGTGCCAAAAGTTACAAAAAGTACACTTAAGTGCCACTTTTAAAAAAAATTGGATCACTTAAGTGCCAAGTCGCCGGAACCCTACCGGAAATCCTACGTGGCTAGTCGGAAACTGAATCAGCCAAAAAATCAGCCAAAACGACGTCGTTTTGGCCGACGTGGATTTAAAAATTATTAATTAAATAATATTAAATAATTAAAAATATATTATTATAAAATCGATTTTATTAAAAAAAAGAAAAAGGAGGAGCACAGCCCTCGCCGATCCCCTCCTCCTTTTTTTTTTCTTTTTTTTTAAATAAAATCGATTTTAATTTTTCAAAAATCTGACGTGGACAATTTTTTTTTTAAAAAAATTGCCACGTGGATTTTTTTATTTTGAAAAAATGCCACGTGGATTTTTTATTTTGAAAAAAATGCTCCGTTAGCAAATGAAGTCGCCGGAAAATGGACACGTGGCAATTTAGCGGGAATTTTTCGCCGTTGGCACTTAAGTGATCCATTTTGCTCCGATTTTGGCACTTAAGTGTACATTTTGTAACTTTTGGCACTTAAGTGTCTCTTTGTGCCAACTTTTGGCACTCCAGAGGTCCGCATGTCCCCTCATATCACACTTAAGTTTGAGCTCCAAGGAAGTTGGATAGTTGCATTTCAAGCCTATCTCCCATGTCAAACTTAAGTTTAAGGTTCAAGATAGTTATTTTTTTCCTTAGTCGGAGCTTCAAGAAAATTGAAAAGTTGTATTTAATTTCATTCTTCACAGATAACTTGATTTTAAGCTCATTTCTCATGCCGGGGCATTCATTGAATTCATATATGATCCCTTACAATATATTTGGTGCAAAGGAGTCAGTCATAAATGCTACTAGTACCTAAATGCCAAAAAATGAAAGGAAAAAAAAATGCAAGTGTATTACATGCAATATCAATACTTTTGTTCAGTAGTTGAGTTTAATATCTAATTTTTCTATATGATGAATGACTACGAGCCATAATTAGCCGTCAGTCCAAATCTACACAAAAGATCACCATTGCTTGCACTATGCAATTAATGATATAAAAAAAAATTCGGTATATTGGTGTCTAAATGACTTTTTTTTGCTTGAGACTATAATTGATTATTTGAAAAGGTAGGATATAATCGAGTGCTCAAAGTTTGTCACATTAATTTGTAACCAAGTGAAAGCGTGAATAACTATTTTCAATCTCTTATTTATTTTTACTGCCACCTACTACTTCATAGAGTAAAGTTATGATTCTAATTCATCTATAATAATCTCAATTATAGTAATTAATTAATTCCAAGTAAGATTAAGCTTTTTATACATATACAGAAGTTTCAATTTTAGAAAATACAGTATTCTTTAAAATTATTCGCATTTGAATATTTATTTGGGAAATTCGGTGGCCAAAGCCATGCGAAACAGCCAAGATATTCATCAACTCAATAAAAGACAAAAGTGCATCCAGTAAAGAAATATATTCTAAGTCCAGAGCCTTATTCCCTGTCCCCAGAGGTTATTAAATTGAGAGCCCAAACTCAGATCCAAGCACATTCCAAGCAAACTTTCCTGAGAGAGAGAAAGGATCTGATATCTGTGAATTCTAAAGATCCGATGGAGGAAGGCACGAATTCACAGTCATCATTTGGATCTTCATATGAGGTTTTTTTAAGTTTTCGTGGAGCAGATACCCGTTATGGATTCACTGATTGTCTTTACCATGGCATGGTTGGGGCTGGGATCCTGGTCTTTAGGGATGATGAATCTCTCCATGTCGGTAAAAAGATTGGTGGTGAACTTTCACAAGCAATTGAGAACTCCAAGATCTACATTCCCATATTCTCCAAAAATTATGCTGCGAGTCAGTGGTGCCTCCGGGAGCTTGCATATATGTTCCAGTGCATGTCAAAATCAAAAGGAAACAAAGAGATTCTACCAATTTTCTTGAATGTGGAACCTGCTGATGTCAAGCTCAAAACAGACTTATATAGAGAAGCTCTTGCAAAGCACAAGAAAAGGCTTTGCACTGAAGTGGAGTCATGGAAAAAGGCTCTGACTGAAGTGGGTGAGATAAAGGGGTGGAACCTGAAGAAGGATGAAGGGTAAGTGTTCTAAACTTTTCAACTGTTATCCTTAAATTTCCTTTTCCAATCTATTCAGTTTAATTGCGCTATTGTTCGTGAAGAGATAGTTCATTCGTCTCATCGCTTTTATTTAGTTTAAATAGCTGTCGCGGCCCCTGCTGCTACTGCTATCAATCCCTATAACGACGAATGGAAGTCTCACAGTAGTGGCCGCTACTAGCGCTATCGTGGCGATAGCTCTGGCAGAAGGCACTATTTCGGTGGTAGCGCACCCTTCTCATCCTGATTCTCTCTCTCCTCTCACTGTGTCTTATGGTACAATAACAATCGAGCAGCTCCACCAAGCTGTTGTCCAGCCAGCGCAACAGCTCTTAGTTAGTCACTGCCACTTCTTCATTGCCAGCCCAACACCAAGCAGCCAGAAGCCGCCTCTATCCGTCCCCCACCCTCTCTCTCTCTCTCTCCCTCACTGTGACGAGTTGGACCCTGGTGCCGACGAGTCCATCTGGTCTTGTCGGCCTTGGGCAACATCCACTTGATGTGGAGGATTGAGGTTTGGCTGAGATGGTGGGTCAACGGGGTGCGATGGGCGACGGCACTGGAACGTGATGGTGTTGGCGTGGGGAGGTGAGAGACGTCAATGGTGGCGTGGATCGTGGCAGGGGCCGACTGTGACTGCGACTGACGTTGGGGAGCAGAGAGAGAGATTGAGAGAGGATTGTTTCGGAGTCTAGAATTCTTTTTTTTTTTTTTTTGGTTAATATTCTCATGTGAGGGGCAATTCAGTCGCTCAGGGAGTAATTTGACTCTGAACGTGGCTAAGCTACCGGTGAATTCTGGACCATAAGTGCTCGTTTCCAGGTAACTTGCAATCACCAAGTTCCTGAAAGTGCACGTTGACCGTTCAGAAGTAGATTTAGCAAAATATTCTGTTGGAAGACCACGAAAGATTGCCCAAAATTATTAAGAAAAGAGGGTGAAAAAAATTTAAGCTTCAGACTGTATTTGTTCGCCGAATAATTTCGAGGATATGACAAAATAAGTAGCATAAAAAATGTGGGGAACGGTTATAGATGAAAAGAGAAATACAAAAATCAAACTATTACTTAATGACGTTAATAAAAAAACAGGGGAGTGGGTGGTTGACCATAATGAGCTACGCCATCGCGGTGATTAGCCTGATGGAGATAGTTATGTTTGTCATGACGGTCGCCTTAGCATAGCTATTTGTTTGATCCCATATCTATATATGTATATAAGTTATATTATAACCACGTATTTAAGTAATATGGGATTATGTTAACACAATCACTCGTGTGTAAGTCCCTTCTTACACATGCTTAACATGGCTCGGCTATTGAAACCATGTTGAAAAGGTTAGGTTGGCCTAACCTTTTCAACATGGACCGTAGAGACTACATGTAAATAACACACATTATAATCATAATAATAATGTATTTAAGCAGAAACCGCATTGAGATGTAGATCTCAATTTTGATCTGGACTTGCACAAGTGATCATTGTCATGGGGGTTGCTTGTTGACAATGACCACAATTTACAATGGCAGTCTTGTTGGTCACAAAAGTGCACTCAAGATCTTCATAGCTAGAATCAAGAACATATACATAATCAAATAAAGAGATTTGTGCACCTGATTTGGAATCCATCATTCTTGATGTGGAATAACAACAATCCAAAATTCAAGCGCTCTCCTTATTGCCTTCTCTATCACTGGCTTAATGAGATTGTCCCTCACTCTTGACGTGTTGTAGCTACCCCTTATATGAGGATAATTGTGTGTTCAAGGGTTAGAGGAGAGACTTGAGCACTATTTATAAAGTTTTCAGCTAAGCCCTCTCATCATAGGACGGGCTCAACTTGGCCTAGACTAGCTTAGCTTAATATTAGACTAATTAAGAAACTTTATATCTCACTTTGTTAGACTAATCCCATAGAATAGTAATTGCAACATCAATTAATGTAACTCACATTAAAAACTCTTATTTCTCTCACATGGGCTATATTAATTGAAATTGTACTATATGTGCGCACTTTATATTGGTCTAGAGATAATTCTTAATAGTCAATCTGATTCCATAAAGTCTCAAACATTGAATCACGGCAATGACTGCATGTATACACAGAGCCTTCCATGGTCATGAGTATTTTTAACTTTACTAATATGTATTCGATATAGCAGTGTGGCAAATGGATGACACCTCAATACCTTATGTGTCATCCCTCTTTGTTAATCACCATTCTCTTACCTTAAGTGTCATAAAAAACCTAATGTGCCATTAGAGAATGTCTTTATGGTTCCAATGAACCAATATGTGTCTTATCTTTATGGTTAACCGTTCTTTATGTGAAACAAGACATATCCTTAAGACTTATAATTTGATGCCCTTAGCATCTACTCAAGTCTTACACAATAATGGTCTTCCTTACAATTCTTTTTTACAATATTAAAATTATCCCTAACATGTATGTTATGTTATGGCAGTGAAGGAGATCTAATACAATCTGTGATTCAAACTGTTTTGGTTAAGTTGAATGTCAGATATAAAAATGTGACTGAACATTTAGTTGGAGTTGATGATCGGGTAGAAGCTATAATTAAAATGTTGGATTTGGAATCTGATGGTGTGCAATTTCTCGGGATCCATGGTATGGGCGGTGTAGGCAAAACAACACTTGCAAAAGTCATCTTCAACCAACTATCTTCTAGCTTTCAAGGATGCAGTTTCCTTGGAGACATTCGAGAATCATCACAACGCAATGGTATGGTACATTTGCAAAAACAGCTATTGGCGGAGTTCCTTGATTCTAGGTTTATGAACAATATTTGTGACATAGATGATGGTATCAACAAGATTAAGAGAGTACTTTGCAATAAAAAAGTTCTCATTATTCTTGATGATGTGGATGAGAAAGAGCAACTCAAAAGTCTTGCAGATAAAGGTGATTGGTTCGGTTCCGGTAGTAGGATTATCATAACTACTCGGGACAAAAGTGTTGTAATGATTGAGGGAGAAGAAACAAGTGAAGGCCCTAAAAAAAAGTTTGTAGATGTTTCAACCTACGAAGTACGAGAATTGGAATTTGATCATGCTCTTAAACTTTTTAGTAGGCATGCTTTTAGAAGAGACTCTCCACCAGATCATTATGTCTACCTTTCAGAAAAAGTTGTCTCCACTTTGGGAAAGCTTCCTTTAGGTCTCGAGGTTATAGGTTCATCCCTTAATGGTAAATCTGAAGCATTATGGGTAGACACATGGAAGAAGCTACAAAAAGCTCCCCCCATGGAAGTCCAGAGAACATTAATGATAACTTACGAAAGGTTAGATGATGCACAAAAACAAGTATTTCTGGATATAGCTTGTTTTTTTGTTAATGTAGAAAAAACATACCCTATCTATATGTGGGATGATTGTAAATACTACCCACACAATGCCATTGAAGTCCTCCTTCTCATGTCCTTGGTAAAAATCAAAGATGACAATACCTTTTGGATGCATGACCAAGTGCGGGACCTCGGAAGGGAAATCGTCTGTCAAGAGAATTTCAAAGATCCTTGTGAGCGTAGTAGAGTGTGGAATCATGAGGAAACCTTGAGCATTCTGAAACGAAAAGAGGTATAAAAAGGGGACAACAATTTAGTTTCTTGTGAATTGTTGTAGACTACTCTTGCAAAATGAAAAGTTAATCACTATTATCGCTTGCAAGTGTTTGCTTTTGACCTTCACATGTCGACTTTTTGTTGTTTCTTTGTCAGGGAAATAAGAAAATAGAAGCAATGTCACTAGGATATCGTGGAGACATTATAACGCATGATGAAGTTGCTAATTTACAAAATCTGAGGTTCTTTGAAGGCAATGGGGTTTTCCTTGTTGGAGATTTCAATAATCTTCTCTGCAGTTTAAGATGGCTTTCTTGGCAATACTGCTCTTCCAAGTTTGCGGCAACAAACTTTCATCCGACTAATTTAGTCATTCTTGACCTTTCATGCAGCGATATTACAGAGGACTGGATTGGCTGGAACCAAATCAAAGTATGATGCGAGTCCCCCTCCTTGTATACTTATGCCTCTATTGTCATTCTTTTCATACAAGTCGTTTCTTAATATCTATTTTTATCAAATTGTCTGTAGGAGGCAAGTAAACTAAAAGTCCTAGATCTCAACAACTGTGCATATTTAAGGAGAACACCTGATTTATCTACTATGGTGTCTTTGGAGAGATTGATTTTGAAAGGCTGTCGAAACTTAGTGGAAATTGATCCATCCATTGGTAAATTAAAGCTCCTAACTACTTTGAACTTGAATCAGTGCCAATCTCTTCAAGAGCTGCCTGAAGAAATAGGATGTCTACAAGCTTTAACAGAGATTGTCATGCCTCGTACGCTAGCTGAATTAAAACTTCCCGAGTCATTTGGTAATTTGAAGTCATTGTTGACCTTTGATGTATCAAATATGCAGATTAGTAAACTGCCATACTCGATGGGAGGGCTATTGAAACTTAGGCGGTTAAATTTATGTCAGTGCACAAAGATAAAGGAACTGCCAGAGTCGGTTGGGAAATTACAATCTTTGGTCGAGTTGGATTTGTCACTGACAAGTATTGGTCACCTACCTGATTCAATCGACAATCTAAAGAAACTGAAAGTACTTAGAATGAGCAACATAAGTGGGGTAACAAAATTACCAATTGCCATTGGACTGGTGGAGAGGCTTGAAGAGTTAGATGCTAGAGGATGTTGCAACTTGACTGGCGAAATTCCTGAAGAAATTGGAAGACTATCTTGTTTGAGGATTCTAGACCTATCAGACACATGTATATTTGCATTGCCCACCACAGTGAGTCACCTCTCTAGTCTCCAAACACTTAATCTAGAACCATGTCCAGAACTTAAACAGTTGCCAGAGCTTCCCCCAAGCTTGACTTGTCTGAGATGGGCCACCGATACTGTCATTGATTCCTCCAAAGACATGCCATATGAGCAGGAGAGTGTCTCTGCTCTTCCCACAAGCATCGGTACCCGATCTGAGCTAGAAACACAAACATTGTCCTGCAAAAACATGCAATTCCTCCCCCAGCTCCCGTCTAGTTTAGGAAAGTTAGAAGTTCAACCTCTGGTGACCACACGATTGCCAGATGATTCGAATAACTTGTTTCGTAGTTCAATTATATTTGACGCTGAGTTGGGCATCCTCCATATGCAGCAGTGCACGTTTAGAAAATTGGACGCACTGTTTCAGTTGGAAATTAAAAGATTGAGATATTTAAAGATACTTTGGTGTGAGTTCCTCCTTGAAGTACTTGATCTATCACACATGAAGAATCTGCAAGAGGTACATCTGCTTGACTGCAAGTTGCTCATCGAGATTTGTGGCCTTGAAGAATTGGGATCCCTTTGCTTCCTGTCGATCGTGGATTGCAGTTCCATGGAAAGGATGTCAGACCTATCGAAATTGAGAAAGCTAAGGAAGCTCAGAGTTGGTAAATGTTCAAAGCTAAGAAGTGTGGAAGGTCTAAACCACTTGGAATCTTTACAGAAGCTGTGGATTCACGATTGCAGGTCATTGGAGAGTTTGGCCGACACCTCGAATTTGGATCTAAAATGTTGCACTATTGAACATTGCGAGCAGTTGCCTGACCATTACAGCTACTGTAGATGTCATAATGTCACATATTCTAAGTTTATTGTATCCGAGCACTCGTGGATATTTTGAGCCGGTTACACGAAATTCCTCCCAATGAAAGTCTGCAAAGTATTATGCGGACACCCGGATGTTGCTCTGTAAGGAAGTCAGAATGGGACTGGACTGTTGATCTTATCATGGTCCTTTAGTTTTATTTTGCTTTGTTTTGTTTTGTTTCTGAAGAAGGCTTTTTCCAATGACAAATATTGGAATGGAGAAGGGAGTTAAGCACCATTTTAGAAATGCTGAAAAATGGACTAGAGATATGTGGAGCAAAGAAAGGACGAGGAGCTAACTAAGAGAAACTAATTGTCTTCTGCTGCAGATTAGGCTTCAAAGACCAAGAAGGAGAAGGCGGAGGCATGGTCAAACAATGCCAAAACTTAGTCGACTTTTGATCAAGTTTTGCACTTAAATTCTGTCAATGAAGGTTATCAAGTAGAAGGAGAAGGAGAAGGAGGAGAAGAGAAGGAAGAGAAGAGAAGGAAGAGAAGAAGAAGTAAAAGAGAAGGAGGAGGAGAAGAAGGAGCCCGAGGAGGAGGAGGAGGAGGAGGCATGGTCAAACAATGCCAAAACTTTGTCGACTCTTGATCAAGTTTTGCACTTAAATTCTGTCAATGAAGGTTCTCAGTTCCGATGTCTTTTAACTTCGGTTTTAGTTTCACGTTTAAGTGTTCAGCTTTCACGGTATATAGTACATAAGAATTTTGTGTTTCGTTTAGTGTTTTCATTTAAGCGTTTATAGACAATCTACAGTTCATGCAATTTCATTCAAGTTTGTTTAATTTTTTTTTTTTGTAGCATCTAACATTTCCTCGAATTTTACATTTCCTTGCACTTTGACTTCCTTGAATTTTCCTCTTACAGTTCATCATCTCATTTCAAAGCCTGAGACACCTCTCACCTAAGAAAGCCAAAAATGAAATCAAGTTTAGCACTAATTTCAAGTTGAACAATTTCATTCTAAGTTAGAACCAGAGTGTCACATTTTTGGTCATCTAAAATAAAATTTCCAGTCATTGAGGGAATTTTCCTCCATAATTATAAAAGGATTTTTTATAAGGAAAAGGGAGAGTAGGAGTGACCAGCGCTGGGGCCTCCTCTGAACCTTATCATAAAAGGGGCACACAGCCACTACAATGTATACGGATTAAATCATGACAACTAAACCACTAGCGTCCAGAAGGCTCTAGGATGGTAAGTTTGTCACTTAGCCCCATCAAGATGCTTGCAGGTTCATTCGCGATCACTTTTGTTGTTATCTAACAGTGGTAGGGACTAAATAGAAAGAAAGAGAACGGAAATGAAGAGGGAAAAAAGAAAGGAAGTCAAAACTCCTCTCATGTTTCTGGATGCATGTTGAATGTAAATGATGAGTTTCCTGAATAGAGTTACTTATCTTTTGTTTAATCAACATTTAAACAGAAACTAAGGGCAATCTTGCAAATGAAAGTAAAAATGGGTAGCATTTCTTTCTATCTTTCTTCACTTTCGGAAGGAAATTAAAATATGTGACAATCTAAGGGAAATATGTCTCCCCTATTTTTTTGTCACTACTTCCTCCTTAATTTAGACGGCCAAATATTGGAAAAAGTTTCCTAGGTTATTATTTTCTACCCATTTTCTTTCACTTTCCTCAATCCAAACACACATTCAACGTTTAATTGAATATACTAGTTCGTTGAAGATTGGTACCCTGTAACACCTAATATTTTGCCGAGTTCAACCAAATTTTGGTTGAAAGCTAAAAGTTTTCAATACCTTTACTAGAGATATTGCCAGGAGGAAGTTCAAGTTTAACCCCGTCAACATATTTGATTGAATCTACATTCACTCAAAATCTTAAACCAATGAGTTATGAATCCATTAAAATATATTAATTATTCCACACAATATCAATTTTATGATGTTGGACTTTTCTTCTAATACAACTCACACATACATCTCAACTGCGTAATGTAAGAGTTCTCCAACATTGCTTAATTTGCCCAAAGCAAACAACTAGATTGCTTGGTATATTATCGCAAGGGGATGCATACTTTGGATGTCCACTTGTTGGATTTTCCTATTTGGTTCCTAAAGGTAGTGAGGGGTAACTCTGTCGTGACTTGCCCTTGGCGATGGTTGGTATCAAGAGGGATGGAGTTTAGGGGGATGTGCTTGCAAGCTCACACTCAAGCTATGTCAACCAAAGGCATCATCACCTCACATTTTGGTTTTGACCCATTGAATTTGAAACCCATACTCCCGCACAACAGTAGTAAGGTATCCTGACTCACTTCCACAAGAATGGTGCACCATTAAAGAGAAGAAGATTAGGATATGAAAAACAAGTTTAGGGGTATTTTTACCACAATAGCCCCTCTTGATGGTACATTTGTCAAAAAGGACGGCATCACTTCATTGTCTTCGACTACATTGCATCGAGTTTGCTAAATCGTGGTGAATACTTGATGAGACCCATACCCCATATAACCAGTTCATTTTATTATTTAAGTTTATTTAAACGACCTAAGAAAAGATGTTAGGAGTTACCACTAACTTCATTTTTGGAGGCTGACTAGAAAGCCCAACCGGGGGTCGGGAATGCTTTCTTAATTTCTACACAACTAAAGATCTAAGGTTTGGGAGCTTGGGTTGCGTTAATATTTCTATAACGCCATTTCAGTACCTAACAATTGTCGTATTACCTAAGGTGGTCATGTGTATCTTTTTACTTTTTCGTGCCATTTAAAAAAAAAAGTGTGATCATACATGGATATTGGTTTCGTGCCATTCTAATTTTACTCAAAAGGAAAAGAGAAAGGCAAACAATTGAAATTGAAAGTACAATGCCATAAGTATGCATTCAAGGGATGTGGTAAATCTAAACATGAAATCCTAAAAGAAGAAAAGAAGGAAGGGAAAAAAGAAACTTGCACCTCGTCAGGATCGCTTTCTTCATTTATTCTAAATTTAGTGTAAAGCTAAAGCAAACAAATTATATTTGAAACAAACACCAAATCAAGCAAGAAATAATTAAAGCATGTCAAAGAATCAAGCAAGCAACAATCAATTGATTTAAATTGGCTTCAAGGTCAACCTTTGAGATTGCACATACGATGTGCCACTAGAACATTTCTCCATTCATTATTAGTGTGACATCTTGATTTTTTGAGCCATTTTGGATTATAATGAATGAGAATTTCATCAATAAATTATTAGTTAATCTTGCTCGGAATTGATCACTCACGAGATATTAACCACGGGGGAAAGACTAATGAGGGATTAAGTACATACGACTAAGGAACTTGACTTAGAATAGCGATTTGACCATGAAAATTGATGGAGGGTGATCTTGTGCTCATACAGGTTGATTCAAGGAATGATTATAAGTTGATTCATAGATAGAATATAATTGAACAATGGGTGATTTCGTTTACCATTATCAACACGGTGAACGACCCTAAGTCGATTCCAAGCAATCGTGTACTTTGAAATAATATTTGATCTTTCGTAATTTCATGACTATCGAAGTCATCCACGTGCTGAGGAAATTTGAACATATTTTAATATTATTTCAATCACGTGTCAAATACATGTAATTCCTGAAAGCTATCCGTTAGTTCGAGACATACTAAAACTGCAGTTGATTGAAATTAGCTGTGAATGGTAATATGATTTTGGATATTGAATTTTCAAGGATGTTAGGACTAAATTAATTGGACGATACCTCCGTAATCCTCAAAGGTATCAGTAAGTCGAAATTGATAGAAAAGGATTTAATGGGTTAAAATTGAGCTCACACGGAAGTGGGCCGGGCAAGACACTAGTGGGCCTTATGCCTAAAGTGGGTGGCCACCATGGTGGGTCCAAGCCACCCAAGTGGGCCCATTTAGCCAATTTAGCCCACTGACCCCTTTTTAGCCCATTATCCATTTCAAGCCTGATTCAAGCCTAACAACTTGCATAACCCAATTCCTATTCATTCAAGCCCGTTTCTTGTCTTTAGCCCAAGGACAAAGTGATAAATTGCACTCAAGATGAAAAGACCAAAATGCCCTTCTTGGTATTAATGAACTAGAAACAAAAGAGGAAGAGAAAGTCCAAGGTGATGATGGATTTTGCATCGGAAATGAAGGGATTTGATGGGTATTAATGAAGGCATGAGGCCAAGTCTTCATCTTCTCTCTCTCCTCTCCCTTCCCCTCACTTTGGCCAACTACCTCCCTTCTTCTCTACTTCTTCCTTTTCTTCATTTCCTTCATTTTTCCTTGCTTGTCTAGCCTTCTTGTCATCCGAAACACCCATAGTAGCAACCATCAGGTCCCATCCATAGCCCTTATAGCCGTCGCTCGCAAGTCCAAGTTGCCAGACCACCTGCTAGCCACCTAAATCGCCGGCCTGTACTGTTTGTCTCTCCTTCTTCCTTCTGCACTTGCCGAAAACGTTCAGTTGCTATCTTTGGCACCTTTTCCCCACCTGGACTAGACACTACCGCCTCACCTTTAGCCATCTAGGTTATGTCTTACTCCCTTGATTAGTCCGTTAAACTTGCTTAGTGATAGATTATATTATAGTTAATATTGGTTAGGAAATTGGTTAAGATTAACTATAGTTAGGGTGGACAGTTAGAAGATTTATAATAGTTAGTGGGTGGTTGAGTTAGTTGACTAAAGTTGAACTATAGTTAGTTAATTAAGGTTGGGTTAATTAACTAGGGTTGACTTATGGTTGAGTTAAGTAACTAGGGCTAGGTTAGTTAATTATGGTAGAAGCATGGTTAGTTTAGTTAACCATAGTTAACATTAACTAATTTTGCTAATCTTGCTTAGTGCCAATTAACTGTGGTTAATTATGATAATCAAGGATTAATTTGTTAAGCTTGATTAGTAATAATTTATTATAAAGAATTAAATTCTTGTATTGGTTAATTATTTTAATAATTAATTAATTATATTTAATTATGAATCATATTAATTATTTTAATAATTAATTAATTATATTTAATTATGAATCATATTAATTATTTTAATAATTAATTAATTATATTTAATTATGAATCATATTAATTATTTATAATTAAATTGTTGGACTATATCGATAGGTCTGTACAAGCTAGGGCATATTGAATTGTTGCTTGAATCAATGATGATTTGATGGTATGATTGATGTCATTAAATGATTGCTTGCTTGGATAAATAATGATGTCATGTGGAATATTATGCATTGATTATTTTGTAGAAGAATTGCATGGACATATAAAGAGAAAACCTTGAGATGTCGAGTGTATATGTTAAGTTTTGCAATTTAAATAAGGCTACTATGTTTAAATAATAAGGCATGCAAAATTTGACTGGTTTTTAATAAATATGTGACAACATGCAATTATTTTCTTGTACTTTTATGTGAAAAATGTACAGTGATTTTTTATATTGAGCATGCACCACATTTGCATTGGCTAATACATGTAAATGAATTAAAATGGATTATTGTAGTGTGCTAATGTGGTCACATAAGTAACTTGTCATCCCAACAAGAGTTTGGGGGATAAAGTCTGATTTATCGGAAATTCTAGCGATAGTCCGGATGGGAGTCATGGTAGAGGCCGAACCTATGTTCCTTCGGAAATGCCATCTAGATAGGGGTTCTAGATGTAGTCGTGTTTGATGAGGCGGGACGATGCCTAGCTAAGCCAAAAGAGAACGGGGGTAGTTTGGTTGTAGCCTTGGTTAGAGCATAATAATCAGAACGCGCATGAATACAAAGTGCACAAGAAACATATTGTTATGTGTTCTGATTATGCATGTGCCTATTTGCACTAACCTTAGCATGCGTGAAATGATATCGTGTAGGGTATGGCAATAACCAAATAAGATCGCCTGCGATACGACTCGATTGTAATTGATTACTATGGTGTTAGAATGCTTGCTGCATTAATCATGGCACGCATGAATATTTATACCTTGTAGGGTATGGCAATAGCCAAGTAAGATTGATTGTGAATTGATTAATTGCCAATTGTTCATTACGGGGTTTAATAGGTCGATCATGTTGCTGGTTAAGGCAAAATAAGGGTCGCTTTGCAATTGATTTGCCATTGAAGTATGATTGTATGATAGGTACCCCAAGGTGAGTTGATATCCTAACCGAGACTTAAGACTATAACTCACTGATATTATATCTCATTGGTCGTTGTTAAACATTTTCAGTTCCTTAGGATGGCACACCACCCAATGTGATTTGGGGTCTCCAAAGATTGGGAGGCCATTGTCACTTCCATTAGTTTCTTGGGCGAGCGTATTTGTAAGAGAAGTACTTATCCACCATCTAGGTAGATGAGGGACTAGGGATGTGGTTTCCCCATAAGTTTCTAGTGTGATTCATTAGAAATGGCAAAAACCTATTCGGCTTTCTATGAGGTTTTGATGGCCCACTTGGTAGGAGCCTTAAGGATGAGGTTTGGGATCTCATGGAGGTGGACACTCCTAATGGGATAGTGGAGGGTCCTAATCCCGCCCCACTAGCAGCTTATCAGCATCCTTTTGACTATGACCAAATAGAGCTTAACTCTAATTCATCTCTGTATTTTGATAGTCCTTAAGGAATGTGTCGGGCTTAAACTTTTGAGGGAGTAGATTAACCCAACCCTGATATCTTTTTGGCAGCTCAGTAAGTAACCATGTCCACATATAAGGCTTGCAATTAAACGTTTCTCTATGGGTTAATCTAGTAAATAAATAAAATGGTTGGCTTGTTGTAGTTGTGACCGATCTTCGTGCTATCCCTATTATTATGTATTTGACTGGGTGGTATTAATTTGTTTCCACTTGTGTATAATTGAAAGATAAAAAGAATGGTTGGCAGCGTGTTCATTATTCGTTTGACTAAAGTGAACAAGAGTTGTCGCAAGCTTGAGGGTCGGGGCATAACATCCTTATCTATTTGGTATCAAAGCCTAGTCAATACTAGAGTGATAAGATGTGATGGGTTATGGGATAGTAAGATAAGAAGGTCATTTATTTTATACGCTTATGTTTGCTTTAAGATCTTATAGTATAAGCGAGTTGTTCATAGTTTATAATTCCTTGTTGGAATTGGAAAGCAAGTTTGGTGAGAATTCTACGAGATGAGCAATCTTGAACAGAGAACTCCTAGACGTAGGATAGTGTTTAGGAAGGCTGGTCAAGAGGTAGAGAACTGGGGGGATCCTAGGTTAGATGGGATCCTATAGGCACTAGAGACCTTGATAGGACATCAAGTTGAGGATCGAGCTGCTATAGTCATTGTTGCCACCGTCATTCCTATTGCTCTTACTAAAGTTCCTCTAGCTAGGAACAAGAATTGCGAGCAACTAATGCATAAGTTAGTAGAGTAATTTTTGAAGCTCAAACCACCAAAGTTCAATGGCATAGGTGACCCCAAAGCTGCAACCTTTTGGGTCAGGAAGATAGAGAAGATGTTTGCTATACTAAAATGCTCAGAGGAAGACAAAGTGATTCTAGTGATTTACCAGCTTCAAGGTAATGCCAGTACTTGGTGGAAAACTACTCGAGGAAGGGTGTTTCCTAAAAGTACGGTCAGGGTGTGGGGTACCTTTGTTGAGGCCTTTAATGATAAATATTTCTCAAATTATGCGCGAGAATTGAAGATGGTGGAATTTCAGTTCTTTTGTCACAATCAATTGTCTGTAGATCAATACGAATTGAAATTCATTGAGCTGTCAAAGTATGCTCCAAAGCTGATCGAGGATCCATTGGATAAAGTAAGGAAGTTTAGGGATGGCTTGAGACTCGATTCAGTTTACCTTGTTTATATATGCACATGCGGAAGCATAACATAACAATATCCCCGACAAATATCACTGAAAGAACATGGGATGCAAGTATATAACACTACTATTTTCATTAGTAGTTCGTGTACAACTATCTTTCATATTACATAGTATAAGAGGTTTGGTATCCCTATCTCCGCTACCATCGCGGCTAAAAAATTGGGAACCCTTCCTATTACGGGCTGATATTACTGATTAGCATTCATCCCGTCGAACTTGGACCCTCCACTTGGGTTCATCGGACCTCTAAAGCCATGAATAGGCTCAATCATTTCACCGTCCGACCAAACGTACCATGCCTCGTAATAGTGAGGAACCAACTTGTCTTGTCCCTCATGAACCCACACGATTGAGGTATTTCTCCGGTAGGTTATCCCTGCTTCAATGTGTATGACATCTACAGTCGACCTTTCTATTCTCATCAAAAGACCAAAAACATACAGGAGGAGGGTTAGCCATCTTACCAACCTAAAAAGGTAAAGGGGTGAGTTTTGGGAAAAATCAGCAAGTAAAACTTCTACCCTCAGCTAGCGTGACATCCTTTCACTAACGACTAGCCAAAGCAACTCATGCAAATAGTGTTGATGGTAGATCAATTGCAACTCACACGCAACGCCATGACTAATGCAAGGATCATACTTATTCACCCATAGACTAACACATGAACATAAATCATCCATGCTCGAGCACATATATAAGGGTTTCACTTACTCACGTGTCGTCTAACACATAACACATCTGATCCATACTGAAGTATAATCGACATTCGTGTAGATCACTTTACATTGTCCTAGTTCAACCAAGCTCTCTCGACTCTTGCCGAGGCTTCTCGGGGCTAGTTTCCTGAGGCTTTCGGGGGTTACCTAGGATATCCCGTTGTGACGGTACCAATTGACATTATCCTTGCTCAAAACCAAGTCCTTTGGGGCCAGCTTCCTGAGGCTTCCGAGGGTTACCCGGGACATCCCATTGCGAGGGTACCAATTGACATTGTCCTGGCTCAACCAGGCCCTCTCTACTCTTGTCGAGACTTCTTGGGGCCACTTCCCAAGGCTTTCAGGGGTTACTTGGGACATCCCGTTGCGGGGGTATCATCATTGTTCCCATCTTTCATGGGGTGATCTCACAAATGCATCACTTATGCCAGTTCTTATCCTTCCTTTAAGCCGACTCATTCATGACTCAACTATAACATCATTCTCATACATAATCTTGCATACCATGCTTTCTATGACCCGAGTCTAATGATGCTGTGATTAACTCTAAGTCCAAGGTTTAGCTCAAACGCTTAGTAACAAGGATCCTACACCAAATCCCTCGGCATACTTTGATGCCAAATAAGACCTTGTGGGCTTTGACCGATCCCCGTACCAAACGAGACTAGGAGTCGGTATGTCTTGATGCCAATCCAAGACCTCATGGCCTTGGGCAATCCTTGTACTGGGCAAGACTTGAGTTCTGACACTACATTACCAACTCAAGCCTTATGGCTTTGGGCTTTCCCGACTTGCGTTGAATACCAACGATGAACCATGGCATCATCTCAGTCGTTAAAGAATCACGCATGCATACGATTCACGTATAAACCAATGTATATATAATCTTCCATACAATTACGATTCAACAAGAGAATACCGTCTAGTCCTCATCCTAGAAATGATCATACTAGGAAGAAGTAAGATATTCTACTTACTTAGACAAACCTCACGAGACTAGAGAAGCTACTTGAGAGAGAGAAAGGGCTTCCTTTAAAACCAAAGGAGAGAGTCAGCATGAGGAGGAAGAGGGTGACCAAGAGAGGAAGAAGGAGGAAAGAGGAGAATGGTGCAAATGGTGAAAGAGGAGAAGAGGCTTCTCCTATTTATAGTCCCTAAGCTCATCATTACATTTCTAACCGTCCAATCCTTTATTTCCAAGTGGCCCGCCTAGAATCCTTAAGTGGCAAGCCTATTTTCCTCAATAATTGTACCTAAGGATAACTAGGCATGGCTAAAGATTCTACTTGGCGGTCTAATGAGTAGATGTCATCGATGATGGCCCATCTTTCTCTTTCCCACTGGACCACTTGTTTCCCCTCATTAATTGGCATTTATGGAAGTTTGACTATAAAGATACCTAACTTGCCAACTAAGTCTCTAAAACTCTATAGGCTCATGATGAGGGTTCGGATGTCGCCTTCCGATTGGGCCATAAGTAATCCATCTTTATCATAACTTCCAAGATATTTTTGACCATCATCATGGCCTTTGAGAAGTTGAGGACAAGCCTTATCCAATAAGATTTCTAGAGAATTCTTCTCTTTTGACTATTCCTTCCTCAAAAAGGCGGTCCGGAAAATTCCATCATCCAAGTCAATTAGGGGGCCGGAAAAAGGATCATATTACATGTCTTAGAAAACCAAATCACATATGCCTGGGATCCAGGCCATATACCCCAAATTCACCCAAACCGTTTCCTTGGGCGATGTGTCGGCCATGAGGGTCGACCTTACGGTCGGCATAATGGCCAGCCCTTAGGTCGGTGCAATCTGCTCTAGGCAGCTTTAGGATTGGCCCGAGGGCCAATCCCTAGGCCTACTATTGAGCCTAGTGCAACTTTCCCTTATAATTCGGTCATTGATCCTCAGATCGGTTCAAGGCCAATTACAAGGCTATTCATGGCCTAGCATTAAGCCAAGACACTTATGGACCTTAAGAATTATGATGGACTAGCCAAGTCTATCTTGGGGTTCATTCCGATAAGTGTCCGATCCATTCATATGGTTCATGGCTGGTGCAATATCGATCCATAATCGGACATCTCCGATTCGAGATTTATTTCCAATCACTAAGAATTAAATAGGAAATGATGCATTTTTAGTCGGAAGATTATCACTTTTGGTCATATTGGATTGTCTGTGTATCGATGAATAACCAGACAAAATTACTTGCGGCCAAGCGCTATGACTAGTCAAATTAACCCATGACCATTCGCCGATCCAAAATCATCCCATGACCAATTCTCATGACCGAAAATTCGTGTTATGAACTAGTAGTTCATTCTCATTGGTATGGTCAGTATATCTTTCATGGCCGACATCTCGACCAGTTCATGACCGGTCAGTTGATCGGACCATGACTAATCCTTGATCCTTGCCAATCAAACCAATCAATCCATGGCCACCAGCCTATGTCAACTTATTCAGGACCTTTTGGCCAATCTTAACAGGGTCGATTTTCAAGGATGTTACAGAGCTATACGAAAGGGCCTAAATGATTGAGAAGAACATGACTGAAAGGGAAGCCACATTTAGATTGCGATTTGTGCCTAGTCGACATAACTATTGGTTTGGAAAGAGGCCGATGTGAAAAGGAAGATATCCTATCTAACAAGAAGAACTATGTGGGAAAGCAAGCATCCAGTTCGATGGGCATGTGTCAATTATGTAGGAGAAAGCATAAGAATGCCCCATGTCCTTCTAAGGTGATAACCTATTTTGGATGTGGTCAATAGGGTCACCAAGTGAAGAATTGCCCAAGTAAACCTTTGAGGATGTTATTACGATCGCTGTAGGGAGGACAACCTGCAGGTAACGTGCCGTAGAATAGCCAAAATAGACCCCAGGTGCAAAGAAGAGTTTATATCATCACTAGAAAGAAGGTAGAGGATTTGCCTGCCATAGTTATAAGTACGATATCTGTACATGATCATACTGCGTATGTGTTAGTTGATCTTGGTGCTACTCATTCTTTTGTTAAGTTAGTAGGGTTAAGTCCAAAACCATTAGGAGTAGTTTATAGTATTTCGACTTCATTTAAGGATGAGATATTGTCTGAATTAGGTTATACGAGTTGTAAGCTAGTTCTTAGTAGTTGCAAGGAGACTAATGATCTAATTGTGCTTACAATGTATGACTCCGATGTCATCATTGGGATGGATTGACTCACCAAGTAATGAGTTACAGTGAATTGTCATGGAAAGACGATTTAGTTTAACCCGTTATTGGGTGGTACTTTTGAATTCATTGAAAATTGAGGAGGCCCCTCAATCCCTCTGATTTCGTCACTTGAAGTAACCTAACTATTTAACGATGGTTGCCAAGGTTATTAGGCAATGGTGGTAGATATGTTGGTTGAGGAATCAAGGATGGAAAACATCGACGTAGTACGAGATTACTTAGATTTTTTTTCAAAAGATTTGCCTAGATTGCCTCTAGAAGGGGAAATAGAATTTATGATTGAGTTGGCCCCTTAAACAGAGTCGATTTCTAAAACACCTTACAAAATGGCATTGTCAGAGTTAAAGGAGTTAGTAGTGTAGATGTAAGAATTACTAAACAAAGAATTCATTCATTCTAGTGCGTCTCCATGGGGAGTGCCAACTTTGTTCGTAAGGAAAAAGGAGAGACCATTATGTCTTTGCATTGATTATTGGAAACTAAATCATTTGACAATTAAGAATAAACATCTATTGTCAAGGATAGATGATTTGTTTGATCAACTTCAAGGAGCTTTGGTATTTTCTAAGATATACCTAAGGATGGGTTATCACCAACTGAGGATTAAGAAAGAGGATATACCAAAGACGGCATTTCATACGCATTATGGTCATTATAAGTTCACCGTAATGTTGAGATCGGTTTGACAAATGCTCTTGTAGCCTTTATGGATTTGATAAACCACGTGGTCAAGGAGTATTTAGATCAATTCGTGATCGTGTTCATTGATGATATTCTAGTGCACTCAAGGAGTCCTAGAGAAACACGAGAGGCACTTGAGGATAGTGCTGCAAACCTTGCGAGAACACGAACTATATGCCAAGTTCAATAAGCATGAGTTTTGGTTAACTCAAGTGGCTTTCCTTGATCACATAGTTTCCGATGAAGGAATTTTTATCAATTTGACTAAGATCGAAGTGATCATAGATTGTCCAAGACCCACAACGACAATGGAAGTTTGAAATTTCTTAAGATTAGTTGGCTATTATAGATGATTCGTAGAAATGTTCTTTATGATAGCCATAGCCATGACGAGATTACTGAAAAAGGAAGAAATATTTGAATGGACAAATAAGTTCGAGCATAGTTAGCTAACGACGGCACATATATTAACAATACTGTTTAGTCTTGAAGGATATGAAATTTATAGTGATGCGCCATATAAAGGACTAGGTTGCGTTTTAATGCAACATGGGAATGTGGTTGTATATGCATCTCGACAGTTAAGACCTCATGAGTTGAATTATCCGACACTTGATTTGGAATCAGAGGCAATTATTTTTGCGTTAAAGATTTGGAGGCACTATTTGTATGGAGAAAAGTTCCAAATTTGTACGGATCATTAAAGCCTAAAGTATCTATTCTCTAAAAAAAAGTTGAATATGAGGCAACGTCAATGGATAGGCTAACATCTTGGATAGGCTAACAAAGTGGTAGATGCACTTAGTCAAAAGTCTTCGATTGCACAAATGATGGTGCAAGAATGGATCCTATGCGAAGGAGTTTGAGATTTAGATTTCAAATTTGAGGTAGGCCACCTTGCAAGTCTAATGGCTACTCTTAGAATTGAACCTAAAATGCAAACCAAGATTAAAAGAGCGGAAGCAACAAATGCTAAAATCCAAAAGATTCTGCATATTGATGCAACCAAGAGGAAGGCTAACTTTCAAGTGTCCGAGAATGGACTATTGAAGTTTCATAGACGATTGTGTGTGCTCAACGATGCTAAGCTTAAAGAGGCAGTCCTATCAAAAGTTCATTGTAGTAGTTGTAGCATTCACCCGGGCAACACGAAGATGTACCATAATCTAAAGCAACATTTTTGCTAGAATGGCATGAAGTTGGACATTGCCAAGCACGTAACTAAGTGCTTAATGTGTCAACAAGTGAAAGCGCAACATTGTAAGCTTGGTGGATTATTACAATCTCTCAAGATTCCCAAATGGAAGTGGGAACATATCACAATGGATTTTGTGATGGGATTACCAAGGAGTCAACGAGGTAACGATTCAATTTGGGTTATAGTTGACAAACGAAGTCTACTTATTTTATCACCGTACGCAAGGACTTCATATTGGATAAATATGTAGAATTGTAATGCAATAGGTTGTTTGTCTTCATGGAGTGTCAGCGACGATTACATCCAACCGTGACCCCAAGTTTACGGCAACATTTTGGAAAAGTTTGTAATTTGCCATGGGAAGGAAGCTACAGTATAGCACGGCATATTATCCACAGACGGATGGTCAATCAAAAGGGACGATTCAAATACTTGAAGATATACTACGAGCTTGTGTTCTAGATCCAAAGATTTCCAAATAGGTCAACTCCCAAGCATCAGGGTCACGAGACTAGCTTTTATAGAATTGAGCCTCAAGTGTCAAGGAACTGGGCATGGACGCTTGGGTCTTGAACCTAACCTTAATGGACCTAGCCTCGCTACCAAGGACTTGGGAATGAGTGTGAAATTCCTGTGCCTAAGAAGTTTTTAATCAAAGTATCAATAGTCATGTTCTAAAAATGATTTGCTGATTTTTTAAGATAAAATTATTTTCTTGAATTTAAAAGGTTTCGGTTAAGTTATATTCCTCAACGAACTAAATGTAGAAAAAATAGAAAAAAGAATTTTGGAAAATGCTTTCTAGAAAACAAATGTGGACAATAATTGAGAAGATAAGCCTGCCGATGTGCTGACTAGGACGCCACGTGCACGGTGATAGCCCTGTCATAACAACTTCTGGAGAATGAATAGGGCCCATTGGGCTTCATGAGGAGCCCAGACGCAAAACCGCCGTCAGAAGAACTGATGGCGCACACCAACAGCCGCCGTAATTAAAAAAGAAAAAAAATACATATATAAATATAAGAAACAACATAACTCTCAATTTGAACAATCCACGTTCATTGCGCTCGTAGTGAAGAAGGAAAAGGAAGAAGAAGAAGCAGCAGCGACCGATGACGAGCAATTTGGGGTGCGTGGTCGTGGCCGTCGACGGCAGCGAGGAGAGCATGAACGCCCTCCGGTGGGCCCTCGACAACCTCAAGCTCCGATCCCCCGCCGATCCTCCTTCCCCTTCCTCCTCCTTCGTCGTCCTCCACGTCCAGTCCCCGCCGTCCATCGTCGCCGGCCTCAATCCTGGTGCCATCCCCTTCGGTGGCCCCAGTTAATGCTCCCTCCCCTCGCTTTTGACTATTTCTCATGCTCTCCGCTTCTTTTTTTGCTGCTGTTCTCATTTCAATCGGCCTGGTTTGCGATAGGCGATCTGGAGGTGCCTGCTTTCACGGCGGCGATCGAGGCGCACCAAAAGCGGATCACGCAGGCCATACTGGATCACGCCATGGAGATATGCGCCGATAAGAACGTTAGCATCTCCATCTCCGCTTCTTCATCTTTGTATCGATCACGCTGCTGTTTTGACTTCTGATCTCCTCTGTTGGGGAGCTCGATTGCTTCTGTTGTGTTCTGTTAAGTACGCAGTGCGAGATAGGCCGTAGTTCGCCGTCGCACAGATTTAAGGAGTAGCTTGTGGCGTTTGAATTAGCAGTTTCTGATTTCCAGAATTCTGTCAATAATCTGCTATGAATAGTTCCTATTAAGTTGAGACATCTCTAGCAGTGCGCATTCCGGTCTTCCATGTCGATTGGTGGAAACACTTGTGCAGTGATTCTATGACCATGTTTGAAACTTATCCATGCGTGGCTTGTGAGTGTAGCATCGTATTTATGCTTGGTTAAGAGCTGCTGCAACCTTTGTGGACCTCTGGCTCTCTTGATAGTTCTTGCATCCGTCGTTAGAGGAATTGTTGTTGAATTTATGCATAATGCTTTCGATGCAGGTGAACATTAAGACGGAAGTAGTAATTGGGGATCCAAAGGAAAAGATTTGTGAAGTTGCGGAGAACTTGAATGCGGACCTGCTAGTGATGGGATGCCGAGATTTTGGCCCTATTAAAAGGTTGGTCCTTGACATCAGATGATCCTATGGTCGATTAATTAGCTGTTTTATATAAATTTTGCACGATAGGCACATCTAAGTCGCTTTTTGCTCTACTTCACATGTTTTCAATTCATTTCATCCTTATTGAACCATAATAACATCTTATCCATGGACAAGTTTTGGACATGAACCTCCTAGTAAGATAAAATGCACAGCTTTAGTAAAATCATTTGAGTTTTGTCTTATATAAGAAAGCACAATCTTACAATGTTAGTTAGGGGGTGGTAAGACAATAGTGAAATTTTAGATATACCTTTAATTTGAAGATTTTCCTGCTAGGAAAGTGAACTCACCAATAATGTACTTACAGTGTAATTCTGCATATTTCATCTCATGTCACCCTTGCACATGGAAGATAAGACGTGGATGTAAGCACATCGATGATATAGCTATAAATTATGTTAAAATCTTTGAAGCAAAAGTTTAAGGGGTAGGGAGATTATACATATAAAACTCATACAATCTCCATATAAGTGATCATAATATCAACACCCCTTCTCACGTGCAAATTGATCTAAGAGTGGAACATGCAATTGATGGAAGGGGAATGAGATTAAAATGAACCATTACATGTGCATACGAAAATGTTAAACAAGCCATGAAGAGTTGTGACTTAACTAATATGTTGTGAAACAAACTATTTTCCCATAAACGTAAGTTATGGAAAAATGGATCAATAGTATGGACTCATTGTACTTTGACAGGATGTTTTTGGGAAGCGTGAGCAACTTCTGCACCAACCACGCTCAGTGCCCTGTTATCATAATCAAGGGAAAAGGTGATTGCTGACAGCTGAAATAGGTTTGCATATCAGTTCTCGACGCTTCCTTGATTGTTTAGTTTTTCTCATTGTACTATTGTTGATGGGTTATTCTCCCCTTTGTGGGGACCAGCAGCAGTAGTGGGTTGTTATAAATCCTCAATCTGTTTCTGTCATAACTTATTACTTCAATGCAGATCAATAGCATCGTCTTGTTGTTATTCATGGAACCAGAGACTTGGTTTTAATGGTTAATGGTTTACGAACATCGTCTTCTTGGATCTTTTGAAATTTTATAAAGAATCTGGATTTTAGCATATAGTCTTGCACTACCCCTGAAACTTGCTCAATTGTATGACATCTTTCACATGTCAATGTTGAGGAATTATGAACCAGATCCAACCTATGTGCTAAATTTTGAGGAAATAGATGTGGACAACAAAGTGTCATATGTCGAAAGGCTAGTTCAGATACTGGATCGCAAAGAGCAAGTATGGAACAAGACAATTTCCCCCATCAAAATAATTTGGTAACATCACAGAATAAAATGAGCCACGTGAGAAAGCAAGAATATAATAAGGGGTCAACACCCCCCATCTTTTTTAGGATTATAGCGTTAATGCAAATTTTGAAGAAGATATTTCTGTAAGAGGAGAAGAGTTGTGACGTCTTGATTTTTCAAGCCATTTTGTATTATAATGAATGAGGTTTAGTTAATTTCACTTGTAATTGATTACTCACATAATACTAACCACAAGGGAAAGACTATTGAGGAATTAAGTATGTACGACTAGAGAACTTGACTTGAAATAATTATCCAATCATAAGAATTGACGAAGGGCGATCCTATGCTCATATAGGCCAATTCAAGGAACGATTACAAGTTCATTCATAGACAAAAATATAATTAGATAATGGGTCATTATGTTTACCATTATCAAGACTACGAATGACCTTAGGTCAATTCCAAGGGATTGTGTACTTTGAAATAAAAATTAGTCATTCACAATTTCATAACCATCAAAGTCATCCATGTGTCAAGGAAATTTGAACGTGATTTGATATTTTTCAATCACGAGTCGAAAACGTGTAATTCCTAAAAGTTGCTTGTGTGTTCAAGACATACTAAAACTGCAGTTGATCGAAATTAGCTATGAATGGTAATCCAATTTCGGATATCAAATTTCAGGGGATGTTAGGACTGAATCCAAGCCACCCAAGTGGGGCCCATTTGGCCTATTTAGCCTACTTACCCCTATTCTAGCCCATTATCCATTTCAAACCCGATTCGAGCCAAACAACTTGCAAAGCCCAATTCCTATTCATTCAAGTCCATTTCCAGGGCCCACTTATTGTCTTTGGCCCAAGGTGAAAAGACCAAAATGCGCTTCTTGACATTAATGAACTAGAAACAAAAGAGGAAAAGAAAGTCCAAGGTGATGATGAATTTTGCATAGGAAATGAAGGGATTTGATGGGCATTGATAGAGGGAATAAGCCAAGTCTCCATTTTCTCTCTCTCTTCTCCCTTCTCCTCACTTTGGCCAACCACTTCCCTTCCTCTCTTCTACTTCCATTTCTTCTTTTCCTTCATTTTTCCTTGCTTGTCTAGCCTTCTTGCCACCTAAAACACCCATGGTAGTAACCATCCGGTCCCATTTGTACCCGCTGTAGCTATCACTTGTCAGTCCAGGTTGCCAGACCACTTGCTAGTCACCTAAACCACTAGCCTCTACTGTCCATCTCTCCCTCTTCTTTTTGCACTTGCTAGAAAATGTTCAGCCTATACCTTTGTTGCCTCACCACCACCCAAACCAACCATTACCGCCTCACCCTCAACCATCTAGAGCCATCGGACCTCAGTCAACTATCCACCGAACCACTGGCCAGCTCGCTTAAGTCACCAGCCTCCTTTCTCTCTCTTGGCTAGTTGAAGTAGAAATGGATAGAGCTTGCAGTTGCTAGTTTCATCCCCAACCCGCCTTGTCTCGACATTTTAGAGGTTCCCGTGCATAGTCCTCACCTCCATCGTCACACACGTGTCTTTGGCTAGCTTAACCAACGAGTTTACGTTCTAATCCCTTGATTAGTCTGTTAAACTTACTTAGGGATATATTATATTATATTTAATATTAGTTAGGGGATTAGTTAAGATTAACTATAGTTGGTGGGTGGTCAAGTTAGTTGACTAGAGTTGACTTATGGTTGAGTTAAGTACCTAAAGTTAGGTTAGTTAACTATGGTAGAAGCATGGTTAGTTTAGTTAATTGTGGTTAACATTAATTAATTTTGCTAATCTTGATTAGTATTAATTAACAGTGGTTAATTATGATAATTGAGGATTAGTTTGTTAAACCCGATTAGTAATAATTTATTATAAATAATTAAATTCTTATATTAGTTAATTATTTTAATAATAATTAATTAGATTTAATTATGAATAATATAATTATTTGTAATTAAATTGTTGGACTATTTCGATAGGTCGGTCCATACATGCTAGGGCATATGGAATTGTTGCTTGAATCTAGGATGATTTGATTGTATGATTAATGTGTTAAATGCTCACTTGCTCGGATAAATAATGATGTCATGTGGGATATTATGCATTGATTTTCGGAAGAATTGCATGGACATATAAAGCAAAAACCCTAAGGTATTGGGTGTATATGTCAAGTTTTGCAATCTAAATAAGGCTAGCATGTTTAAATAATAAGGCATGCAAAGTTTGACAGGTTTTTAATAAATGTGACAATGTGTGATTATTTTCCTGCAATTTTACGTGAAAAATATGCAATGATTTATTCTGTTAAGGTGAGGGCACAATAATTGGAACACGCATGAATGTAGAGTGCATAGGAAACATGTTGTCATGTGTTCTAATTATGCATGTGCCTATTTGCGTTGACCTTGGCATGCGTGAATTGATACCATGCAGGATATGGCGATTGCCAAGCAAGATTCCCTGCGATACGACTTGACTGTAATTGATTACTGTGGTGCTTAGGCTATTGGTTGCATTAATCATGACATGCATGAATATTTATACTATGCAAGGTATGGCAGTAGACAGGTAAGGTTGCATGCGAGTCAGTTGATTGCCGATTGTTCATGTTGTTAGTTAAGGCAAAATGAGGGTTGCTTTGCAATTGATTTGCTATTGAGATGTCTCGGGCTTGAGCTTTTGAGGGAGTAAATTAAGCCAGCTCTAGTATCTTTTTGACGGCTTAGTAAAGAACCATGCCACCTATAGGGCTTGTAATTAAACATTTTTCTATGGGTTAATTTAATAAATAAATAAAATGGTTGGTTTGCCGCAATTGTGGTTGATCTTTCTGCTATCTCTGTTATTGTGTATTTGACTAGGTGATATTAATTTGTTTCTACT